>DWLO01003069.1:0-11490 GCA_018245335.1 Dalla quadristriga | reverse complement strand
AATTTAATTATAATAGTTAATCAAGATTTGAGTTGGCAACTGAATCATTTCGAATCAGTTGATAAAACAATGCTCTGTTGATATTATTTTATAAAACCATTTCATTATTTATACAAATTATTGCTTATTCATAATATTCTATGCGCTAGCCAAAGTACGCAACGTAAGTGTGAACGGCATTATACTATTTCAGGAGCCACCGAACTTAGTTCCTGCAGATGCAGACAAAAGTTGCAACTTCCGTAACATAAGATACCACGAGCAAGTGTACCGCTGGGTTGCTGGGAGGGGATGTTTACTTTATACCCCAGATTTTCTCTACGTCGCTGGATTCAACAATATTAACCTCAACGCTAGCTGCATCTATGAAAACTGGTTCGCGCCTTGTCTAGAGATCGTCAGTACCATTTATGTTACATATACTCACATGCCTAAAATGCCATCACTGTACAACATACGAACTCAACAAGATTGCTGTGAAAGCCTTACAGGATTGTTATATTTGATATAAGTATCAGTTACAGACCAGTTTGCTTGTCCTTAAACCATTACTTGAGCCGGCACAACAGATTCATTAAATTTACCTATTACAGACATTCGATTCTTCGTTCATACTTTACATGCGTAAATACTGCATATTTTGGTATACCGGTTGTTACAAACTAACAATTTTATAAACATGTGAGTATTGATACAGCCTAAAGAAGATGGAACCTGTGGCTGCTATCCATTCGATCCCGGCTTCCAAGAAGTAGCGAGCATCATCCGCGAAGCTTTAGTGCCGTCAGCTCAAAATCGCTGGGAAAGATGCTTCGACCAGGCGAGTGTCTGCTGCAGCCATTATATGATTCAGGAAACAAACGGGACAGGTAGATTTTATAAAATTATATATTTTTAGCGTTGAGCCTTTGAGCACCCATTCTCCATCCATCCATCTATCAGTCTTATAGAGGTACAATGCTGGACATAGGCTTCCCCTAATTGAAGCCAACGGTCTTGTGCTCTCTGAATTCCGCGGTTCCGCGCTGTCATCTACAGATTGTCAGTTCACCTGGTCGGGGAGTAACGTGTGTTCCTTTTTCCGAGTCGTTGTCTCCATTTGAGGACCATTCGTCTTCATCGGTTTTTCAGTACTTCGAACAACGTGGCCTGCCTATTGCCGCTTCAGCTGGCTAATTATAGGAGCTATGTCAGTAACCTTTGTTCGTCTACGGATTTCATCATTTCGAATTCAGTCGCGTAGCGAAATACCATCCGGGCATTGAGGTAGTTTGGATGTTAAGATATGTCATAATTTCCCGAAAGCTGCGCAGCCGAGTTGGACTCTACGAGTTAACTCATTCTCGAAGATGGACTTACCGAGCTGGCTCACTAGTCCAGGGTCATAATAGTCTTCGACAACTTCAAGAGCAGTGCAATACACAATAACCGGTTCAGGAGTGGCATGAATATTGGACAGGACTTTCATCTTATCGATATTCAATTTTTAGAGCTACCCGTTGTAAGTATTTCCGCCAAGTTAGCACTTATTCTAGTGCTTACCTTTATCCAGGCCATGATGATGAACTAGCTCTATGCAAAAAATCACGTATATCCGTCGCTCTGTTGCAGCGTGAAAGAAGGACATCCCAACAAACACTTTCATATTTACAATATGAATAAGGATTTCTACCACCAACGAGCAACGAGCAGCGAGGTGGGCTGTGCTCTAGGCTTCCTTAGTTGTATCGAGATACCAGTGCCGTGCAGTAGGCCTCTAATGGGCTGTAGTTGTACCCATTCCACAAACTACTACGTATCAGTTGTCTCCTCACCTCTTTTTTATTCCTTCTAATATCTATTTGTACACTCTATCCCTCCGTTTTACCTTTTCTTTCCTTTACTCTTAAAGCATTAAGGTTGTTAAACATTGCACAACTAAGTTAGCTTCACATGTTGCAACTAACTTAGTTGTGCAATGTTGCCATTTATTTATTAGTTATATCTGTATTTATTTCAAGATTCAACTAGATGTGAAACGACCTTCGACGGCTGGACTTGTTGGCCTGTCACCGATGCTGGGACCATCGCCAGCGAAATTTGCTCCGAATTCGCGTATTCCAATACGGGGCCGTCCTGTCATCGTATGTATTCTTAAAAATGTAAACAATCTTTGATAGGTTAGGAAGTGTGATAAAAATCTTGAACAACTTGCTACTATCAATAACGTCCTACTAACCCAGCTTATAGGTCACCTTGTAATAGTTGCCCGTGCATTAGATGTCCGAGTATCTCATCGTTGACCATTATTCCCTGGAAAAGTAATAAATAGCAAATGGCTTCTTCGCAAGAGTTACCCTCGTGGACATTGCAAATGATGATTTAATTTATTTTCTCATTCAGATTATAGCAGCAAGGAATGTTACGATAGCGGAACATGGGAACTACAAACAGATTACAGCACTTGCAGCGTTACGCCACGCCTGCTACGGCGCTATCAATTCTATATTGCCATGCTGTCTTTCTCCATCGCATCTTCTTTGCCTGCCGTGTTCGTGTTTATTTTCTACAAAAGACTCAGAGTCACGAGGGTGGCATTACACAGGAATCTGCTCCTTGCGATTATCATAAGGAATGCTCTAGTTATCGTTAGCAGAACTGTGGTAAGTTTGATACTAACTAGGTACATAACTAGTAACACAACTGTTTGCACGACTTAAAAATAAATAGCACTACTGCTGGCCAGTTAAATAAACCAAATTGTTTCGCGATGGAAGGATGCAAGGATTTACAAAAAGAATAGTTGGTAGTCAGGGTTGTTCTTGACTTTAAAGAATGACTTTATTACTTACAATACCTTCTTCATTTTCCGTGTAATAATTTGATTAAGCTAATAAAGTAAACTAGTGATAAAGCCACAGGACAGCCAGCCACGCTAAAAACTTTGTCTAACAACATGAGTCAACTACTGAAATATTTAACACAGAAATAATATTTTGCCTATCTATGACTATTTGACAATTTCAGTTTAAACTAATATTTCCAGATATACATAGACGAACTTACAAACGCAGGTGACACAGCAATGGCCCGACATAGTATCGCTTGCCGCATACTCGCAATAGCTGAGAGGATTGCCGGTAATGCGGTATTCGTCTGCATGTCAGTAGAGGGTGTGTACTTGCACCGGCTTATTGTAGCTGTGTTCAAACGCCAGCTAAATATAAAGCTACTCTATGGAATTGGCGCAAGTAAGTTACAAACCTCAGTAGCTCGAACTTTAGTTATCCAGAGAAATATTTGCCTGCATTTTAACGTCACAATTGAATGTGAATTACGTCAATTGAATGAAAGCATGAATGAATTTGGTTATTGTACCTATGTGAGATTTGTTTTCTTTAATAATATTGAATTACATCTTCTCCAACAGTTATAGCGATTCTACCGGTAGCAATATGGGCTATAGTTATGGGTTTACTCAACGACCATTCGTGTTGGGTGGTGTACACTGTAGAGAATGTTCAATGGGCCTTAGATATACCAAGGATAATCATGCTGTTGACCAATACTGCGTTATTTATCGATGTTCTGAGAGTTTTGCTCACAAAGATAAGGAACTCTGAGAATGCGAATCAATTGTGAGTAAATTAAGTTTCCAAAAATATAAATTTGGTCTTAAACTAACCGTAACTTTAATTGGATGCCTCATATCGTCATTATTCAACGATAACTTTTATTTTTCAGAAACACCGTCAAAGCCTCCCTTTTTCTGATGCCTATTTTTGGAATACAATTCATATTCACTGCTATTCGACCACGAACAACCAATTGTACGGGCGAACAAATATACTACTACGTATCTTACACAGTCGAAGGTCTGCAAGGATTCGTTGTTGCTATTCTATTCTGCTATGTTAACAAAGAGGTAAATTACACATTACTTCAGAAGATAGTTTGATTTATTTCTATCGAATTCTTAATGTTGTAAATAATTTTCAGGTGCATTCTCTAGTAAAAGCGACATACAGCAAGGCGGAAAACGCATTTGTATCGCGTGTTCGTGGTTCCAATTATCCTCGTATGAGCTTAGACCCAAGTTCAGATAGAAGGTTAACTTACAGTACCGGATTGCCTTCAAACAATTCGGAAGACTCGAAAAGCCAGTATGCTACAATGAAACCAAAACTACACGTTGCTGAAATAATTTCAATTCAAGCTAGTGAAAGATTGGCAGAAATCTTAGACCCAGTTTACGAAACCATAAAACACGAGTATTGCAATGACCGTTACGATTGCTTGGAAAGGTCAGATGATAGAATAGATAATGATTCGGGATTCACTCCGAACAGACATTTAAAAGATGAAGATTATTATGGCTTTACTAACGCATCTAGTGTCTCGATTGGATGTCCGGATTGGATTTCTTCACCAGCTGGTACCATTTACAACAATTCCGTAGACGGATACGAGACAAGACAATTCAACGATGAAATTATCAATGAAGTAAAAGAAACGGATGTTCCAAATAAACACATAGAAGTACCTACAGACCCAGAATATACAGAATCACTTGAAGTAAGAAATCATGAGAATGAGATCGAAAATCCTAAATACAATACGACAGATATTGAATCAGAATACGAAGATTGTGAAAATATGTATGACGAAATAATGCAATACATCGAGACCAATGATAATGACAGTAAGGAAGTGAAGTTAAATCCTGAACTTCTCTCCCCGAACAGAAAAGAGGATGACAAAATCATTTTTGTTGAAGAATGACCACCTATTACATCAAGATTTAAAAACGCTATAAGTATATTTTTATTAAGTATACAGTTTTTGTCTACTTTAACTTTTTGAAATAAAATGTATTATGAACTTATTACTTATATTGTAATTTATGAATACTTTAAATATTATGCAGATTTTGTAATTCTAAAGCCGAATTACGAGTTTGCTCAGGTTTTGTTTGTATGGATAAAGAGCAGCGCCTTTAGCGTTTATAGCTTTAAAAAACCACGTTATTACGTCTGCACTTTGTTCAATTTAGCGTGTATCAAAATGGACTTACAAAGTCACGTTAAATTGGCAAGTTTCAAGTTTGTCAGTTTTCCAACCTGTGAAAATCGTCGTAAGTAATTTTTAGAACTAAGTAAGTACCTACCTATGTTGACAGTGTTGACACGCAATAACCATGCATGAACATAAACAAGCAGCTGGTTTAGAATATTAGTAAAGATGAACCTATAACGAGGCCAATTAATAGATAGTAAGTAACTCTGTGTGGAAAATTCTAGATTGGGTGGTTTATAAAAACCATGTCATTAATTTAACATTTTCGCAAGTACATTTAATTCGTCGGCGATTTAATTGGTCTTTCAACTGTGCTAACTCCAGATCCTTTCGAATGCATACAAAAGTGAGCGTAGCATGTGGCACACGCACAGTCCAAGTCGGATGTTCGACCGACAATCTCCAAATTAGTTCTGTGGTTTCTTATTTTCAATTGAACAATGTTATCGGGAGTCTTAGTGGCGTTAGTATTTAGTGTGGGCGTGCAAAGTTTCCCGGATGGAGCGCCTATAGATGCGTGCGTGAAGGACCGCGCGAACCAACCCAACCATGGCCAACACAGGTCACAGCCGCTGTCAACCATCCCCTACAGAGTTGTGGCTTCCTCCATGTATTACTCCCCTAACAGCCAAATAACAGGTTTGTGTAATAAGCTTTTTGTTAAAAGTTTCACATAGGTAATCGTAGCTAAAGAGACGTCGTAATAGGTGTTAATTCAATAATTAAGTAATTTAAATAATTAGTGTTAGTAATTAATTAAATAAGTTTTTGCATAGGTACGCGTTCAATTTATGACAGCGCGTTCTAAAGGCGACCACCATTAAATAAAAGCTTTACTATTAATTTATTTAGTTATTTATAACCCTTGGCGCCTGTATCCTGAGGGTCCCGTTTATGACATGGTTTCACACTGCGAACATTAATAAAATATCCTACATTCTCAGTAAACTTTCTTTGTAATGCAAATAATCTTCACAATTAAAAATTTCTGTATTTAGTAATTTTACGCGGTCATAGTTGCGAGCATACCCTAGTACTAAATATTAGCCACCATGCGTTTAGGCGTATAGGCCGATGCCTATCGTGCCTATGATGCCTTCATTTTCAAGTGAGGATCATCGAAAATGAAGCTGACGGATCACGTACCAATCAGTGAGGATTATGAAGTTTAAAAATGATAGTGATGCAAATATTTCATGTACGTAAATGATGAGATGGCTGAAGTGAGCGCGCGCTCGAGAATAATCAAACATAATTTTTATTTTTATTCATAAAACTATTTGACGGATTAAGAAAAAAATTGTGCATTTCAGATATGATTATTTACGATGTTTTAAAAATAATTCCGTGAACTAATTCGTGAAGATATTGGTAGGTAGTGGCACAAGTAATGGAAAATAATTAGAGCTTACTAAATAATTTTTTACTCGTTCAAATTTCAAGAAGGTAATCGTGTTTTCTTTTATGTGATACTTAGATCATATAGTCAAGAAACATAATGTTCAAAAATTAGGTTTATAATCCATTATATGTAGGAATATAACTGGAATTAAAAACACACTAAAAACCTTTGGATCACCTTAATTAGCTTGATACTAATGTCTACGAACTTTCACTGATTAGATTTGCTACATAATATTATCATTTCTCTCATTGTTATGAATTACCATTATTTGGTTATTATTCACCTTGAAAACTAACTAGAGTACACCTTGAAAGTGGAATAGTAGGTACTCTCATTTCATATTGTTTTAGTTGTTTATAGTTATAGGTATACTTTATAAGTAGGTAGATACTACAGCTACAGAGTGTGTAACCACAGCCACGAATTCAATGAAATTGCAACAGCAATGCTACAGGCAGTTATTGCACATTATGTGCTACAAGATTGAAAATAAAATTAGCAAATCATAATTTCATTTTGTGATAATGTTTTATACACTATATGGTACCTAGTAACCTGTATGTCTACTCAACCTCAGAGTAGGTAGCGCAGTAAATCTACTAAGTATTACATCAACCTTGGCGGCAAGATCTACTTTATTTAATTTTCATGTACAGGTACCTACTACCTACTAGTATTACTTATGCCTGTCCAAAGGCAGCCTATATAAGTAGGTAGCAGGAGAATCATAGAACACCACTAATAGGATTCTATGTTTGAAAGAAGCGCCGAATAATACCTAGGTGTATGGTAGGTACTTCCTCACGTTTGGAAAATGGCATCGGCATGACATTGTTAATTTATTTAAACTGAAAAAACTATTGAGTTAGCATAGTTACAATGTAATTATGTGAGCTTAGAGAAATAACGTAGGTACCAATAGCTGTTCACGAAATCTATAAAACTATATTATTATGCATAGGTACAATATGAATAATGATAAGCTATAGGATAGCGACGCAGACCCACGCTACTCTACTAATAACGCCACCAAAGGGATAAGAATCGAAATGCGTTTAGAAAAAGCAAATAATACGCGGGCAAAGCTGCGGTAAACAGCTAGTTGGTTGGTAGCCAGATCCGGTTGCAGTAATAGACATTATCTATGTAATATTTTATGATATATTATTATTATTTTATTCTTTATTGTACTTACCAGAAAAATAGGTGGTATAAAAGGCGGACTTAATGCTAAAAAAATCATAGGTATGTATCTACATATTTTTAATATGAAAAAAAAAATTAATTGTCAAGTAAACACTGGATCATAAAAAGAATCGTTAACTCATTGATAAAATCTTGCTCTACTATCGAGTGCGTAACTGCTCTGCCCGCTTATGCAACCTCCAATCTGATGTTTTTGTAGGTCATCGTTTAAGCGGGTTTTGGTTGCTTGCTCTTGCTTGTTTAATTAATAAAGTTGCGACCCGAAAATATTTTTATTTTCCCCTAACTTATAATAATAAAGTCATTAGACAATGTTAATTAATTCAATAGTCTTGTTGATTTAGTAGTAATCTTCATTATTCATAACAACCTCACGATTTAATCTATTAATTACATACAAGCAATTTTAATTATTATGTTAACGTAGGTACCTCATAAAAATAAGGAAATTTCTGAACTTTTCTTACTGGGGAACAAACCGGCCTTCAGAGACCTTATGTAAGTTGCAAGCAACTGCGAGGATGACTCGATGGATAGGAAGGATGGTTAGTGTAAGTTAATCCAATAAGCACTAGATATGTGAGAATTGGAACTGTTGGTGTACCCACTTGTCACCGTTCCTACCTAACTTGTACTTAAGTGTTAAATTACTACGCAGGTTAATCGAAAAACAATTCGTTTCGCGGTAGTAATATGTGTCATTGGTATCCGTACCCAGAAGATTCTACTCGTCAACGAATGCAAATTAAATCTTCACGTGATATTCCTCAGTAACAATAGAAGGGGCGGAGCCATTCAAAGGTTTTTTCATCCAAGCCCGCTCGGCCCAGTCCGACGAGTGGCTGGGCGCGTGGGAGGAGGCCCCGAACACAACCATCCACCCAGAATGCTCTTCCATCACCCACGCAGATCCGCGGGAGAAGACTAGAGCGACGCTCGTGTGGAGAGCGCCGTCAGACTCGCATGGCAAAGTTTATTTCACGTAAGTATTTTACTGTAAGTATAAATATTATTTGGCGGCGGAAGCCGTGCGGTTGCATAAGACACTTCGGCCTCCTACTCGCGAGGTCCGGGGTATGAAGCCCAGGCACGCACCTTTCAAAGCTTGTGCGTTTTAAGCAATTAAATATCGCCTGGTTGTACGGTGAACACTGGAGAATCCTGCACGCCTGAGAGTACGCGAAGGCATATGAAGTATGCCGATCCGCACTTGACCAGCGTGGTTGACTATTGCCTGACCCTTCTCATTCTGAGAGAAGACCCATGTTCAGTAGTGGGCTGGTGATAGGTTGTTGATGATGATGATGACAATTATTATATCGCTCCAAGATTGCGGCCTTCTACACGTGGATCCAGGGTTCGAATCTCAAGTTATAAACTTCTGACTTTCGGAAGTTATGTGCGTTTTAATAAATACTTTTTACTTGCTCTCCTATGCACGAAACAAACCTTTAATTAGCATTATTAAAGAAAAAAATAAGACCATTGAACCTGACGAGCTGCGCCCTCCTTTGAGTAGGTAGGTATACTCGAGAAGGGTATTGCGTCATAAAATAATTAGCTGTACATGGGCTGTATCTAGGTTACAGGTAATCAGCAAAGATCGTTGGTAACTACGGTTTTACCACAGC
The DNA here is from genome assembly GCA_018245335.1 of Dalla quadristriga. Classification (NCBI taxonomy): domain Eukaryota; kingdom Metazoa; phylum Arthropoda; class Insecta; order Lepidoptera; family Hesperiidae; genus Dalla; species Dalla quadristriga. The sequence goes on along the minus strand of DWLO01003069.1, from coordinate 2,193 downwards.
ATATAATTTTTTTACATTTCACTAAACTTTTGGCACATAAGAATAATTCCGTCGTGAATTGTTATTGCACGGGCAGCAGTGGACACAACTAGACAGCTTTACCGAGTCCTCCTTACGAGTAGGTACTCGTAGTAGTACCATACATACATAAGGTCTAAGGTAATAACATTATTCAAAATTCCATATAATTGTTAACATTAAACAGTCTACAGACGCGTGTTAAACAGAGCATAGAGCTGTAGCAAGCTGCAGCCGACTACCTAATAGGTAGACCTTGAAAGGTTGAACTAGATATGTAAATGATAAAATACCAGATTTCAGTAGGTCTAATGGTGATCTTGCTACTAATCCATTGCGGTTCAAACATAAAGTTTGTGGTATTGCAGTCAACATAAAGAACAACGCGATGAGTGAAGGTCTGCGCTGCGGTCAATCCTCCTGACCTATCATTCATTCCTATCTTATCATTTATCCTATCAAAGTTTGTGATGATTGATGGATGTATGTTACTTAATCACGGAAAAACTTCTTCTCTCTTCTTCTTATGAAACTTGGGTGTGAAGATAGCTTGTAACGTATAAAAGGACATGGTCTTCCAAAAAAAAAACTGCCCCTAAGGAGTTGGAATAGGAGATGAATTTTTATAATCTAAAAACGATCTTTGCACAAGCGGAGCCGCCTGCAGTCTAGTTGTGCTTAAAACCTGAAGCATTCGGTTGTATGCCGTTGTGTACGTGTGAAAACTATCTATCTCTTAAAATCGGCAGATATCGGTAGACTTGCTTTCATTAATATAAACACCTCACGCTCCCGAATTTGCTTAGTTTTGTCCTTCGATTAGGAGACAGGACTGCCGCAAGTCGCGTAGCTATGAGCACTTTAGCCTATAGCAGGTAACTATAGGTCAAATATTATACTAAACGCCAAGTGGGCTGGTATGTCCTTTACTTCTACCATCAAGTCTATAGCATACAGTTAAAATAATAATAATAATTGAATAACATTTTGTTGAACCACCCGTGTCAAATCTTGTCATTGTACGCATGGACCAAGAGTGTCAATACAATCTCGGCATGTTCACTATAAACACAAGAATTTTATTTCAATAATATTTGGTATTAGTTTATTTTCCGAACATCTAAATTGCGATGTAATTGGTCCAAATCGTTTTCCATACCCTACATGGGTATGAACTCCGATACGAAATATTGGTGTCGTTGCTCCGTACCCTTAAGCCAGACTCCTTTCACTTCGACCCATTTGATGTATGTTGTGTAACATGTGAGTAATCATAAGTGCTCAACGCGGTGACCTTAGATAAACTACGATTGAGTAGTGCACTTGATTAGGTATGTCAGTTTAGAAAGATGTTTCGTTGGTCAAATCCTTGTAAAATATGCAACACTGCTATTATTGGATATTATACTGGTGTTGAAGGAAAAAAATAAGTGTGAATTGTTAGTTGTGCTGAATAAATGTTAATGATAACATTCTAGTCAGAATCTTTTACTTCAGTAGTTTCATTCACAGTACTGTGTTGTAATCTATAAACTTCAGATATTCTTTTACTGTTTGCCCTGACTTCTATAAATATTTATCTTGGTTTAGAATTTATAAGATCATATTCCACATGAACCCTGGGTGGTCATTTGGGGGTGTGAGCCTTGTTTTTCCCGTTTAAGGTATTATTTATTTTATGATATTAAAAGAAGATTAACGCAGTTATGATTATAGGCTTAGCGTTTTTGGCTCCTCACTTTAAGGTTTTAGTGATATTTTCGTCATGTCTATGCTGTTATTTCACACTAAAATAAGACTTCTAAAAGAATTTCGTACGCTTCACAGGGGCACCGTTCTGAAGAACTACGGGACTTTCTGGGCAAATCTAATAGCTGAGGCACCACAGGATCCGGCCCAGTTGCAAATCCTCGGCTAAATTTGAAGTTACGAACGTAGAGTGGCGCAACCTTTAGTACATTAGGTTTTATGGTTTAGGTTAGGACTATTATTTTTAATTTATGACTATACAGGGTGAATTTTTCAAGTAGGCTTGGTATGCCAAATCTCAAGCTACGAGGAATATCGAAAAATTTTGAAAGGAGCCTCGAGCTGATTTTATAAAAATTAAAACTGCATCGTTATATTTTTGGAAAAGCATGTTCCTACCTGGAAATCAAACCCGATAATTTGGAT
>DWLO01003068.1:0-11491 GCA_018245335.1 Dalla quadristriga | reverse complement strand
TTCACGGGGCGCGGTCTGATCGTAATCTTAGTGGGGGACACGATCGCTGCGTCATACCCGCCGGATAGTCTGGCATCTGGCTGCGAGTTATGCTCAGCTTATATCGCTCTCTAGTTTAAATAATACAGAACTATGGTACCAAAATTTTACAAGAACATTAAAGTAGTTTATCTAGAACAGAATTTGCATATTTCCAGGTCTATGCTTGGACAGACAGACGAGCACATCGGCGACGGCGAGAACATGGACACCGACCAGGAGCAGAAACCAGTTGCCGACGACTCTGCGGGTACGTGGTCTAAGGGTTCTCTATTCTTAGGATCTACAAGCACTCACATCGCGGTCGTTAATCTTTTTCCGAGTCGTGGTCTCCATTCTTTCTTTCCCATCGGCTATCAGTCCTTCGAACGACGTGGTATGCCCATTGTCACTTAAGCTTGCTAACTCTGCGAGCTATGTCGGTGACCCTTGTTCATCTACGGAATTCATCATTGCGAATTCGATCTCGTAGCGGAATACCCAACATTGCTCTCTCCATAGCGCGCTGAGTGACTGAGCTTGCGAAAGATGCCAACGGTAATGGACCACGTCTCAGATCCATAGGTCATCACTGCCGTTGATGAAAAACTAGGTATACGAAAATTTCAATATCTAAAATGTCCCCAATTTTATTGTCAACTATGATAATAATAAATTTTTTTCAAAAGTATAGGCATACTCACATTTACCATCATTGTAAATGTTAGTATGCGAGCGAGCTAGATGCAAAACGTGACAGTCCTCTCAATTAATTTTAATTTCAGCTAAAGAGAAGCGAAGGAGAGCCAGGTTAGCGGAAGAGCGGCGCACCAAGGTGATGGCGCAGATGAAGCTCCAGATGAACAACTTCATCACCAACAACGCCACGTTATTTGAGCTTACCAACACTGAGGTATGGATTCGCGTCGATTCGGGTCAAGAATTAAAGCCAACACGCCAAGGGTTCATCGCTGAATTACTACTAAAATTATCTTTATTACGGAGTCCGCGGTTTATTGATCAAAGATTTGTATTGGCAGGCCACCGAGGAAGAGCAGAATCAGGAGCTCCTGCCGTTGTATCGCGGCGCCGCGCTCGGGCTGTGGGGCGGTGGCGTGCCGGAGCCTGTGCGCGTCTGCATCATGTGCCAGGAACAGGTGAGTTCTACCCCACGCTCTAGCATCCCATCCATCCATCAGCCTATAAAAGTCCACTTGTAAACATAAGGCTTCCCCTAATCGACGCCACTTCGCCCGGTCCTGTGCCGTCTGATTCCAGCGGTTTTCAACTGTCTTCTTTTGATCATCAGTCCACCTGGTCGAACTTCGACCAGTGCTCCATTTCCAGAGTCATTCCTCCATTCGAGGACGTTTCTTTCCCATCAGTTATCTATACCAAGGTCCTTGATGAATGAAATCGGAATTTTTATTTAAAAAACTGATTATAGCTGCCATTGTACCACATAATGTTCTATGAAATTCTCCGATGTATATTTTTGCAGTATTTTATTTGGCGCAATAAACGTGTATTCTATTCTATTTTAAATATATCATTTTCTCAAAAACACGAACAATTGACGACATAAAACTGATTGACAGGCGCGCGTCGATGGCAAACCGGAGACAGAATCGGTCGTCCTAGTAGCATTCGTGCAGAACTCGACAGTGCTGTCGCGCACGCGCGATATCCCTCCGCCGGTGGCGCCGGCGAGCGGGAACGCGGCGTGGGCGCGCGCGTCTTGCGCCGCCGGGCTGGGCGCGCAGCCGCACGCGTCGTGCTGCGGCCACGCGCTGCACACGCGCTGCTGGAAGAAGTACGTCGCCGGTGTCATGGACAAGGAGAAGATAAGGTAGGCAAATTACTTAGCTCTAGATTTTGAAGTAAAACTTTTTTATCCGCGGTTGGTAGTGAAAAATTTGTATGGCGCTTTACTGAAAGAAGTTTTGGTTACGGAAGTAAAATAATATATTTTTGTTGGAATGGTGGAAGACGAACAGGCAGAGGGTCTATTAGATTGCTGGGAAAGGCCTCAGACTATATCCTGAGCTATGTAGTCATAATAACCGGGAGATACGAATTTTTTATCACCGCCTTTATTAAGTCTGGTCATCCGTCCTTGCTTCGATCACTTGTGTTTGCAGAGATAACGATCGGCTTACTAATGAATCGTTTTCGATGCAGGCCCTACCGCATCCGACAGCCTGCGGCTTTCGACGTTGAGAAGAAAGAATACCTGTGCCCGCTGTGCGAGCGGCTGTGCAACACGGCGCTGCCGCTGGTGCCCGCGCCCCCGCAGCCCGCGACTGCGCCGCCGCCGCTCTCCGAGGAGACCTTTACCGACTCTGTCAACCTCGTGCTGAAGCTGCGCAACAAGGTTATACTCGTACTAGACTTTGCTCGCGACTCCGCCCGCGTAAAAGTCGTTTTTTCCATAAAAACTTTCATCCCCTATTTTACCCTCTTAGGGACACAATTTCTAAAAATAATTTGTTAGTGGAGCTCTAAGTTATAGAAAAACCTTCATGCTAAATCTGAAGTTTTTACACCCAACAATTTTTGAGATGTACGATGATATGTCAGTCCGTCAGTCGGCATCTTTGTTATATAGAGATAATATTATGTCGTGAGCAAGAGTGCCTGTACGAGCGGCTGCGCCACTGACCCCCGCCTCGCCTTAAATAGTTGTAGTAGTACTTACAGGTGAGACTTATGTCAAGTGTTTATAGAAAAAGGAAAAGGGATCATCCACAGAACAGAATACCGAGTTGTTGATCGTCTGTTAAGGTTTCGTAAACCGGAGTCATGAAAGTAAACTCGAACAGTCCAAACGGGTGATTATGGCTGTCCTCGCCTAGCACCAATCCATCGAGACAACACATAATATATACAGGCTTAGTTGAAGGGTGTTTCAAACATCTTATTATCTGCGATACAAAATCGCCGGCACCAAAAAATTTTAATATTCTTAAAGCTACTGATTTTCGGTAAAGCTTTTATAGGTTATAAATAAATTGTAGCATTTTGAAAGGACAACACAACACTTGGTACGAGGAATACATCATAATGCCAGTTACCCTGTATACGTATACTGTTGTTGCAGGTGTCCGCGACCAGCGTGCACGTATGCACAGAGTACTGCGAGGACATCCACTGCACCGCGCGCGCGCGCTCCGTCAGCGCCATGTCCTCCGAGGGCGATGAGAACAATGAAACAGACGAGGCGGAGGTACGCTTCTTTTGCTAAAGCGTGGGAAATATCCCAACGAAAGATTTGTGTCACACATGTATCTTAACAAAATGGCATGTGAAAGCTGTTGTTTTGAGCTGTCCATTATTATAAGAATGTTGACCTCCAGCAATCTTAAAGGCGTACCTTGTGTATCTACCATGAACCCTGATTACACTTAATACGACCCTGCGTGTTTCAAATGTGACCCTTTGAAATTCAAAAGCTTAGTACCTATTGCGGAGTGTGTTTCACCAATAGTTTTTTGCAGTATTTATTTACCAAGAGCAAGACAGTGCATAGCGGCCAGCGAACGAAATAAACATGGAAGCATTTATTCAAACAAATTATACGCGTATTTTTGTCCCACTATTCACACATCTCGTCTCCTAGACTATGTTTTATCTGGTAGCTGATAGCGGCATTTTATGTATGTGTGTGTTATTCATAAATATTTACTTTGTTTTAGGAGTATGTATCAACTCACGCTGAGAATCTCTTGCCAGCCGAATTCTTAGCGCATTTTAATCAAGAACCGTTGCCTAGTAATGAATCCACAAGGACACTCATTGAGGACGTCACCAAGGTAACAAACAAGCTTTTACACTTCTAGTTTAAAATCAATGACGATTTAAAATAAAAAAAATTTTAAGTTTACCCAAAGATACAATGAAATTAATATATTTATCAAAAATTTATTACACCTATAGTACACCCAATGTTAAAAGCATTCTCTACAAGTTTTAGTCTTGTAAAATTTATCATCCGTCACAGTTTGATTTCCTATTCAACGACAATGGAGTTGCGAAACCATGTACGATTTCTTTTGTATTCCAGATTCTCCCAGGAATATGCGGGGCGTCCGAGTCGAGCGGCACCATCGCCTCGGCGTCTCTCTACCGAGCCATATCCTACACCATCATGAGCACCAACGCAGTCCTCCAGGCCGAAAGCCGTCCTCTACTCGGAGACCTGCCCTCCAGACACCGTTGCGCGCTCCAAACCCTCATCAGACTCGCGGCTGCGTTACCGAGCCTCGTCGCCTCCCCCAAACACATATCTCACCACGCGCTGAGCACGCTCGACACGCTAGTCAAAACGTCTCCGTTAGCGCACGAGACGTTCACGACACTAGTCGCGATGGTGCTGACTGTGCCGTCCCTCTTCTGCAAGATAGCCGGCCCCGCGCGGCCAACGCACCTCGCGCGACAGATCGCCTTGGAGGCCTTCCGCGCCACCGTAACCAAGGTCATGATGATCACGGACGTCTCCGCCTTCACCAGCGAACCGATGGAGCAACAGGACGACTGCCACCAGAACCAGGACTTAGAAAACCTCCTGCCGCTGATGAAGGAGCTCCGGCGAGGAAACCTCGACACCGACAACCTTAGCCCCACGGCAGTGTGGGAGGAAGTCCAGCTTCAATGTCGCAACTTCCTGCGAAGCTCCTGTCTGTTCTTCCATTTCCTTAGCGACATCAATCCGCCCACGGAGCTGGCGGTCTTCAAGGGAGACACGTGGGATTCCATGTGCGGCTACCTCGACATGCCGTCGACGTTCAGAGATTTAATGGACACGCCCCTAGCTAAAAAGAAGGCGTTGGAATGGTCTTCGCTGTCCACGGATTGGTTCAGCGGTGATCTGACGTTGCAAGTGGTTCAGGAGCCGCTCGAGCCGCCGCGGCTGATCACTCTGCCGGACGACTTCTCGGAGCTCATCAACGTGGTGACCGAGTTCGCGTGTCCGAATTCGGAGCGAGAGGACAGCAAGAATCCCACCATGTGTCTCGTGTGTGGGCAGATCCTCTGCTCGCAGAGCTACTGCTGCCAGACTGAAGTGCGGAAAGTGAGTGGTTGTTTCTTTATATGTTTAGACACTTGCTGGTGCCACTTAGCTCTCTCAGTCACCTTCGTCCAGGTACTAGCGATTCTTTTTATTTCTGAGCTAGATACTTGGGTTTGCTACTAAGGCTTCCAGCTATATGCATTTGAGGGGTGTGGTGGAGTAAGCTTAAGGTTTTACGCACAGTCGTGCCAGCAGCGTTGTGTCGTGGCAGCACGCCAGTGTCTCCATAGACCTCACGTGTTTCTGCCCCGGCAGAGTGGTTTCTCGAGTTATTGGTTAGTGTTAGTTAGATGGTAGTCGTCATGGGCCGCTTATCGGTTGTCAACAATTCTGGGGCGAACGATACAATTATTCGGTGCGTCTACTGACGTTACTGGCAGATGAAGGATGATGTTTCAATTGAGATTCGTCCAGCTATGCGGTCGTCGATGATGATAGCACGTCCGCTCTCGTCCGCAGGTGGGTCGCAGTAGCGGCACGGAGCTGGTGGGTGCGGTGGTGGCGCACTCGACGTCGTGCGGCGGCGGCGCGGGCGCGTACCTGCGCGTGCGCGACTGCGAGCTGCTGCTAATCGCGGCACCCTCGCGCGGCACTCTGCTGCCCGCGCCTTACCTCGACAACTACGGGGAGACTGACCAGGTGACAGGCGACACGTGACCCCCTTTAGACAAGAAATTCCAATATGTAACCTTGCTAATATTATAACTAACTAACTACCAAGCATTCTCAACATCACCTAGGGCTTACTGGTAGAAAATGCCATGAGGCATAAAGTATGCCCTTATACGTACAACTGATTCATCGGATCTTCATAGACTTTGAAAGAGAGATTCAGACAGAGACTGACATAGGATACTTCTGATCCCGAATAAATTTACGGATCTCGAGGAATTATTAGTATTCGAGGGATAATTTATGATCTTTTTATAAAGATCATAAACAGCTAGTAGGTATAATACACAGCTTTAATGACCTAAACGCATCCAAACATGACGTAACAACTAAAAAAGACATTTAAGGAACACATTCTGCTAAAAAACACCAAGAACGAGCAAAAGTAAATTTGTCCCAACTTATATACATAAAATAAAATAAAAATCAATCTACCTATCCGTTTCCGCAGGGTCTGCGCCGCGGAAACCCGCTGCAACTGTCCCCGGAGCGCTACGAGGAGCTGCGGATGCTGTGGCTGAGCCACGGCATACACGAGCGCATCGCGCGCGGCCTCGACACCAACATGCTCGTCGCCACCACCTGGCAGAACATGTAGTGCGCTCCTCACCCCGGTCCCCCGCCTCGGGTCCCCTCGGCCCGGGGCGCGGTAGTTTCACCCTGCCGCCCCTGAGTTCGGGACCCTGCTCGTCGCAGGACTCGAGTCCCCTTCGGTCCGAAACATGCGACTGTAGTGCCTGTTGATAGGCATTGAACTCTTGGCAGCCAACGTGCGAGGCATGTGCGTGCACGCAACGCCCAATCCGTCTGACTCTCAGTGAACCGAAAGCGTAGTAAAATCCAGTGCGGCTCATTGGGTAGTGGTTCATCCTTGTATGAAATTTCTCTTGCTATTCGAAGTCACTGTATTGATTAATATTGTGTTAAAAATTAGTTTGTAACGTGTACAAAGCGGGGATCTTCTGCAAAAGTATAGATTGTAGCTCCGCTTATTCGTGGGCTTTCATCGACACTGAGTTAGTTTGCGGAAAAGTGCAACATAGTGCCAAAATATACAATACAGACAGCATAATTCACTAATGCAAGAGAGAATTTGTTAAGAGACCTATCACAACTCGTAAATTTTCTCGCCTTTTTATCTGTCAAAAACAAGGTATATGAAAAAAAATATTTAATATGTCCGTAAGTATTTTGTCAACAATGCTAATGAATCATATTTTTCAAAAGTATACCTAGATTTTCACCTTAGGGTATATGCATGTAGTTTAAATTTGGTATACATTTCTGTTTTCGAATATTTATTGTTCAGACATATTGAATGACATTATTTTCTTATTTTATTCCTTTTCGGCTTCATCGGCAATGTCAAGGTATAGACGTTTGATGGGGTGTGTAGTCTTTGGGTTACGACTCTGGCGTCTTGTGACGTCATTCAGTCAGTCATGGGAAAAATAGCGGCGTTTAAACAGCAAAAATGTATTCTCGGTTTTAAATATTTTTTCTACATTTATTTGAAACATTTTCAACATTATTTATATTTTTTACTTTTCTATAAAGACGCAAGCAGTGATTTAAAAATATAAGAAAAGAACATGCATATACCCCCATTATTGAAAATGTTAGAACGAGCGAGCGCGAGAGTTGCGGAACGGCAGAGTGCTCTTCAGAAATCCCTGGATACAGTAATGTGGGGTTACGGTTGATTCCTGTCCAAATGATTCATAGTCCGTGCGTTGATTTGCCTTTCCATTGGCACAGTGTGACGTCGGTGGAAACAATTACCGTTACCGTATTCGTACTGAAAGCATTAGTGAACGTAGAAATTGTGCGTTTGTTTTCATTAAATTCAAAAGCTGAGTTGTGTTGTTACATTTTATAAAAGTAAATATTTTTAGTTTTTTGAGTGGCGTCAATTAGGGAAGATGTTTCTCCAAGCAGTGGACATATAAAGGCTGATGGATGGATGTGTGAAATTTTTTCACTTAGTATGTACAAGTTAATCGTTGAATTTATGTAGCTTCGTAATTTAAACATAGGGTATTTAAATTAATGTAACACTTTTAAAGTCTAAATTGTCTTCTTTACCTTTTATTATTAACGATAATATTTCACGTGGTAATTATAGTATTTTTGTGGGATGTCTATAAATCTAAGTAACACGCGATAAGGCTTTGCGATATTAAGTGTTTGTGCACTTATTTGAAAGCATACAATCGTTTGCGTGCCGCGGAGAGGTCGCGGTATCGGCGAGTTTGAATGGCTGTGGTTTACTCATCAGATATAATGTCGCCTCTAAAATTTACAATTTAATTAGTACGCGTAGTTGTGTTAAGATAATGCGATTCGACACCAAGCTAGTTGTTACAAATTGGTTTATTATGGTATAAACGTTAAATGAGTATGTATGTTTATGTATAAATTATTTGTAGAACGATGCTAGGGTTCACTGCGTAGGTTGCTAGTAGGTTTGGATTTAGAAAAATTAAGTGGAAAGTCCAGTTCTAATTTTACCAAAAATCTACCTTCTATCCTTCTATCTTCTGAGAGACATTCATACAAATTATATTAGTGCGGTATGCTGGCCCTTCAAACCAAACCTCACAGAGCACACTCTACTGTAGTATAGGGTACAAGTAAATTATCTTGTCAACAATAATAAAGGTTATAACAATACTATGTGGTACTATAAATATAACACAATTCTCGGTGTTGCAGCTATATGGAAAGCAAAAAGGCTCGTGCTCAGCATCTGTCATGCTACCATGGTGGAACCATGACGCTGATTTTCAATGCAGCCCGTGGAGGAGATCGGCCAGCGCCGTATAATAGTCTTCCTAAAAAATCTAACTTATGCCGATATTCCGAATGAAAGCAAACCCACAGTACTTGTTACAGGTAAACAATCTTTTCAATAGTCTTCCTTGAAATCGATCCCGCAACAGAGCAATAATTCATGATAATATGGCAATTTTTTCAAGGAATTTTATGCTATAATAGACTGATTTGACTTTTAAGGCTTATATCCCCAAAAAATTTAATCTAGTGGCTAAATGTGTTGTATTCGATGCCCTAATTTTAAGTAATAGTTTTAAGACCCTTATACACAGCCCACTTGTCGCTGGAAAGTGGCCGGTTACGATTACACGGCCAATACTACTCGGCGTCACTGGGTGCCATCGTGAATTAAAATAATTGTAACATAGATTATAGGATTCGATTCAAAATTGTTCACAATTGAGAAGATACAATGTGTGACTGTAATGGCTGCAAGCCATAATGACAGGGCACGGGTCTCGTCTCATACTTGAGGAGGCCTAGAGCGTACTCCACCACGCCGTTCAAATGCGGGTTGGTGGAGGCTGTAATAAATATTCGAAATAAATTAAATACGAGTAGGTAGCCTGAACTTCTTGTTTGAAGCCATTCGTATAAGAGACCACAAACACTTTTAGAATTACGTTTAACATGCCTGTCACGTCTATCATATCTGTCGGTCGCACATTCTAACATTTTCAATGATTGTATATGTCTAAGTAAAATTTTGAAAAGTATGATTGATTATCATTGTTGACAATAAAACTACGGACATTTTGAACATTAGTTAAATTAGGTCTACTTAGATTTTGATAGAGAAAAACGTCGAACAATTGGAACATTTTCTCGGCATATTTCTGTGTAAAAAATTGGCATACGAAACTTAATAAAACGTCAGTAATTTTATTGTCAGCAATAATAATGAATCACTTTTTTTTCAAAAGAATACCGAGGCTTTTGCAATAATTGAAAAAGTTATAAACGTGTAAACGAGAAATGCGAAACGCGATAGTTCTGTGAGCGCGATTTTAGCTAATCATTTATTGTCAAACGCCTAGTAAAGGTTTGTTAGACAAAACGTTGCCTAGCAATCAAACGCAGATAGTGTGTATGGTTTTAAATATTTTGTGGTAAAGTGTTGATTCCGTATTTGAATTATAGTACAGATGTTCGGTCTAACACTGTATGCTCTCAATCGTGTAAATTAACAATGTGCTTTAGCAACTTCCTAACACTTCCTGTCCGTAATATGTACGTGTGCTGTGCTCCTAACGTGTGAGATAGTGTAATAAAGAGCGTTCAGCTCAACTAGATAGTCGCAGTTTTGTATCTAACGTATGAAGCGCGGATGGGTCGGATTTTTTTAAAATGTGATAAGATTTGCAAACGAGCATACAGTCCCATCTTCCACTGCTGCCCATTATCATCTGTGACAATCTTCGAATAGGACAGTACGAAGGACTGTTATTTTAGTCCTGTTTGTATTAGGTGTTCATAAGAATATTAGTTGGTTAGTATTCGTTAGTAATAGGACTGGGTGTTAGTACTGTTAGTGTGAGTTAGTTCTGTTGCTAAATATTAGTAATCGTTAGTATTTGTCCTATTCGAATCTGGTCACAGATGTGTTGCTATCCCTACGGACTGCGGTGGTCGCCTCTTATATAAGTGTTACCGTCATCCACAAGTACTATACAGGTTCTACCACTTGGTCAGCAGTATATCCTATTCCGTCGATATAAGGGTTGATTTTATTGGAAGCATGCGAAGATTGGGCAACGCCTACGTTAACTAAAAACCAAATATGTAAAACAACCTAGCAAGGGCCTTTATTACAGTCTAGCTGTACTTGTCAAACATGCTGCAAATACTGGATCCGGGCTTGTCAAATGCTGCGATCACAATGATTCGCAGATTGATTACGTGTGGCAGATAAAAAAAACTTTAGTACATAATTACTAAAGTCTCGCTATAAAGGGTTCCACAGACAAAGTGTATATAATCACTATGCTTATCCACGTTCCAATGATGTTTCTTACAATACACTTTCCACATATTTTTTTCTTAAAAACGATGGTAGCAGACTTCTACATCACGCGCTACCTTCGTCTTGCTACTTGAATCTTTTATTTATTCGCACACTTTATCGAGAGGTACTTCTCCCAAAAATTTTCAATATTGAGCCTTAGTCTTAGTGATATTTGAAATTTCTTCTCATTTAAAATCTTAATTTTGTTGTTCGAATAGACAGTTTCTGTGGGCCCTACTGACCTTTACAGCTCATTTTTTATATGATTTGATGAATTTTGAACAACGGAATTTCTGCATTGTTTCACAGTAATTATACGACAGCAAAACTGACTTTACTTAACTATGATCATTAAATGTCTTTATACAATATGCTAGCTTTTATCTGTAATTATTATATTATATTTCTGTATTGTGGTTTTAAGTCGGTCACCGAAACTTGACCACAATAGTAGGTAGGTACAGTTTGGAGGCAACAAAAGCAAGAATATCCCCCTTTATGTTTTTTATACACATAAAATCCCCAAAAAACGAAATACTAAAGTGTAAACCTACGAAGTATAAGATTGTATTGTAAGTTACGTAGGTACTTGATTAATCTATCTTGTAACTTAAATTTGACATGACATTTACTTCTTACTAATATAATAAAATATGTGAAAATTTGTTTGTTTGATACGCCCTCACGGCTAAACCATACAACCGATATTCATAGAATTTGGTATAGAGATAGCTTGAGTCACGGAAGTCATAGGATACTTTTAAACCAGCATATTGATAACAAATTTAACGTGACAAAGTCGCGGGCAACAGTTATTAATTTGACTGGACCTTATTCGAAGCTTATAATATGAGATAGGCACTACGTTTCCCGCCTTTTAATTCAAATGC
>DWLO01003067.1:0-11492 GCA_018245335.1 Dalla quadristriga | reverse complement strand
TCATCCAATTCTAAATTAGGACCTATACAACCTTAACCTGGAAATGGGCGAATTAACCTATAATCATTATAAAAATAGAAAATAAAAAAAATATATTTTATTTCATTAATTAAATTATTATTATTAACACATGAACAGGTATTTTCAAACCCCTTTGTAGTGGTCATCGCGAGTCTAACGCCAAACGTATTTACCAATATACTATCGACCAGGACCAAACCATCAATAATAACAATACAAGTTATTGTACACCGACCATACACAAAACATTTACGTCAAGGAGAGCCGAAAGCCGGAGCTATGCCGCTAGCTAGCCTGTTCTTTCCCATACACGTTGCTATAATCGCAATAGAGGTGGAATACTGTGTTGATTTATTTATACACGATTTACGAGTAAATATTATTTTTCGTCATTTATACGCCTAGAGCACGCGATCGTAAAATTGACTGGCTGCGAATGTCCGCGTGGCAGGCACAGGGATACACAAAAGGTGGTCATATCGCTTCCAGACAACGTTAGGATATGGATTAAATTAATCAGATGTATAATTAGCCAACACCAACTGGCCAATGCACCTACAGTTATATCAATCATGCAGACCGAGAAGTAACAGCAAGAGCTCATCCGAAACATGAAACATTCATAAGGAGAACGGTGTTTTAATTTGTTTGCGTGTAAATTTATTCGATTAGTTACGAGTTAGTAGTTTATTCGCGACGTAACGGGAACGACACGGGCGCGACACGGGCGCGACACGGGCGCGACACGTGCGCGACACGGGCGCGACTCGCTGTCAACTCGCGCGAGTGTTTGCTTGCTAGTGTCGCGAGCACTCGTTATAACATCGAAGTGTGTTCGTTTATTTCTTACTAGAACGCCCACGGCTCCGCTTGTGTAAAGTCACTTATCCATATAAGCTTTCATCCCCAATTCAGCCCCCTTCGATGATGATTGTGGGGGGAAAAGTATCCTTGGTCGTTTCCCAGGGTTCAAGCTATCGCCACACTAAATGTCTTAAGAAGTTCATCATCATCCTCATCATGAACAACCTATAACAGTCCGCTGCTGAACTAACAGCCTGCCCAAAAGATAGGAGGATTTGCCCTTAACACCACGCTGGGCAGGCTGGTTGGTTATCGCAGTAGATGGTAGTTCTCTCTTGCTCCGGTATATTCCCTTAGTCGCCTCGTACGACACTCGCGGAAGGAGGAGGGGTTGTGACAGTTGTATTCTGCAGGTAAATTGCGTTACGGAAAGCGATACGATTAGATGATTTTTCGTGCAAATTTGAACTTTATAGAGACGTCGGTCGTTTAGAAATGTTTACTTACTATGTTTTAAAAATAATCCATGAACTTGTTCGTGAAATATAGTATTGGGCTATTAGCACAGAAAAAAGAAAATCATTAGATCATAAATCAAATATCATATAAAAAGAAAACTCGAGAACCTTTCACGTTCATGTTTTTTTTAAACTACTTAGATCATATAGTCGAGAAACATATGTTCATAAATAAGGTTCATAATCCTATAAATGAAGTAAAATTAGTGAAATGAAAAACACACAAGGTTCATAATCCTATAAATGAAGTAAAATTAGTGAAATGAAAAACACACTAAAAAGCGTTGTATCACCATAAGTATGAAGCAATTAAAAAGAAAAATACATTAAAATAATTTAGTAAAGATAAGTAATAGTTACCTACCATTGATAAGCATTCATTATATAGAGGTACATATACATACGATGTATTAAAAAGGTACAGAAAATATAATCAAATGGAAAATCTTTTCTGTTAGTCTTAAGCCTCTACTTATAAGTACATAGTTCCGCTCCTCTTCAAAGTTCTTTAAGCGGACGAGTCTGCTGGCAGAAGGGTGTCTTTCATAAAGCGAATTTAATATTTGAAACTTAATTTCGCAAGATGAGACGATGGCTCCTACAGAGTGTATACTATGGTGTACATCTTAAGACAGGCTACTTTATGAAAAACTGGATTCTCTCTTAGTACCTAAGATGTTCATAGACGAGCTCGGCTTTTTTGACGTTTTTTAAATTTAAAACTTAGCTTCCATTAAGAGACGCAATCTTTTTTGCCGCGCACGGGTATGTTAATGAATGAGCTTCCATCTGAGTTTTTCTTAGTGGACTATGACATGGGGTTCTTCAAAAGCACTAGTACAGAGCTAGCGACGCTTTGGCGACACCTCAGGTGTTGCTAGTGTGCATATGCGACAGTGACCACTTACCATCAGGTAGCCCGTTTGCTTGATCATTGAGCTTCAATTTCTAAAAAAAAAAAAATGCAATTGCCACAGCCCCATCTCCCCGCAGGTGTCGTACGAGGTTACTAAGGGAATATATCGGAGAACAGAAGCAGCATTTTCTGTGCAGCAACTGCCATCTATTGCGATCACTAGCCCGCCTGCCCAGCGTGCTGATTATGGGCAAGCAAAAACAATATACATCAGACCTACAAAGAGTGTTAAATGCTATAAGGACTGCTATTACTCATTCTCTCGTATTAAATCAAGTTCTACCAACCTTGCTATAAAGGGGTGTTCACGCACTAAGCTCCGTAGAGGTGCGCTTGAGCAGGGGAGCCGGTGATGCGTAGATTATGTTGGTAATGAATGAAATATTCTCGATACTTATCGCATTTCCGTTTCCATCATCTCAGATGATGACGCGGTTGAATATAATTGAGATCGTAGAAACTGCATCTAAAACAAAGTGCACGTCAAAATTTAAAAAAACAAAAACAAATGTATTGCTATAAAACACAGATAATATGAATATAGTATTAGGATAATATAGTATTCAGGCGCAGTGGTAATGAATGCTTACATACATTTAGTACATACTATTAAAATAAATTATATTAAATTAAATAAAGCATTTCAACATACAGCATACAGCAGTAGATAAATCCTACAAAACCTGCAGTTACTCATTCTTTACCATTAAATCAAGTTCTACCAACCTTGCGATAAAGGGGTGTCTTCGCGAACTAAGCTTCGCAGAGCTGTGCGCTTGAACAGGGCCCCGCGGAAGGGCCCTGCGTTTAGCGCGCCCCATTCCCGACAATACGCTGTTAATCGCACGACAAAAGAACGGTTTAGATATAAATACAAATCGTGTTGTTTTCGGTCAGCACCCCGTCGCTATTCGGTATAAGCGAGATAGGGAGCTTGCACAATATGCTGGAAATTGTTGCGACTGAGATTTCCAGTCTCTAAATCTAAATTCTTGTGTCATAGACTAAGTTATTGTTTACATACAAAACGTTAATAATAAGTCTGTCCTGGTGTATAACAAAGTACCTATTTGTATTGTACTATTGCCAAATTGTAGTGTACGACCTCTGTAAACTTGTTTCTGTATTTTTTTCTGATGTGTAATAAAGGAGTTTTGTATTGTATGAGTTAAGTTATAACTCATACAAGTCACTTTAGTTTATCCTTCTCCTCCTAATATTATAAATACGAGAGTTTATGGGGATGGATGGATAAATTGATGTATGTATGTTTGTTTGCTACACAAACACGAAAAAAATCTTGAACGGATTCCAATGAAATTTGGTGTGAAACTTGAACCCTGGAAAAGGATAGGAAAGTTTTTTCAATTCATTATTAATATATTTTATTGAAGAGGAACATCGATGGTGCAATCTGATGGGCACCTTACTCGTACTAAACTCATTACGTTCAAGCGATCAATTTAATTCGGAAGATACGGTTAAGGAACAAAAATCGGCAGTAATACATCAATTACATCATACATTACTGTGTCACGTTCTCAAAACTCCTGTCACACGTGACGTCACGTGTGCAGCCTCCCTATCCTCCCTGAGGGAGTGCCGAGATTTTTATTGTTCGCATTTGATCGCGGATCACACGATGTGGGCCGGATTATTGCGACGCGTCTGAATAAATTATCGGTGTTTTATTTGGGGCGCGCGACTTGTTTTGCGTCGGGCAATTGTTTTGCGTGGGGCAATTGTATTGCGTGGGGCAATCAAACTGTTGAACTGACAAATGGCATCTGTGCCGTTTGTTACAATGTTATTTGTGCGTGGGTGTCGAAGTATTAAGATAAAAAATAATTAGTTTATTTTAAATACAGAGGATTAATCATCAATAGTTTGTTTCATGTCTTAGAAACTTACTTTATAAAATGTTTGAAAATACATAAAATATGATTTTCTGATAACAGCATTCAAAAATATTGAAATTTAGGTAGGTATATGTCATCGATTGTAAGCCTAGAAAAAGGTAATAAAAACAATAGTATCGTGTAACAAGAAAAACAGGCAGATGACATGTTAAGAAGGCGAGAGAAAACTGTTTAAGTAGATGATTTTTTAAATTAGGAACTTATAAATACAATAATATGACTGTAAATCAGTAAATGACAATGAGACGTAGCTACATTAGCTAGATTTTGTACGGACTGTGTATAAATAACTATCTAGCGTTTAAACATTTCATTTCTAAAATCATCTGGTTTTCTTCCTTTATTTGACATTGATATTTCATTCATGTTACCGAAACATTATTATAATGAAACGGAGCGCAAAAATCAAAACAAGCGTGTGTTCACCGCGAAATTTCACGCGCAACTAAATCAATTATGACGTATTTCAAAATACAGGGTGCGCGGGAGTCGGATAATGGGGGTCAGAACAATGCTTGTCGGCTAAACGCCTGCGGTGCCGGCTAAGCTTTATACAGAGGGTGATTTTCAATTGCAAACTTCTGAGTTTTCGGATTTTCCTTTGGACACATACTGTAAGTTCCTAATTAAATAAACCCAACCAAAGATAGGCCACTAATAATTTCGAGGTTAATTAGCACTTATATCGCCGTCATTAGTAGTTTCAAAAATATGTCACTTTTTTTGGTGCGTATACGTCGTTTACACAGTTAACTGTGGCAATGATTTTTGTTGCATTGTAAATTATCCATTTAATTATTTTAACGTGTAAGCATTTAATTAATTTATACTAGAATTATAAGCTTATTTTTGCAGAAAAAAATATCGTGCTCCATAGTAACTAAAATTAAAACCATCCTGTATATTCATAAGCTAGGCCTGCAGCCATGGCCCGACTGAGTGCTAATACTCCATATTGACTGACAGCCAGAGTTAATAAAAGCTGTAATGTTGGCCATATGTCCGCGCCCTTCGAAACATTTATTAATACCGTTTATTACCGATTTGTAATATTCATACACAATGAATATATACATTTGGATTTGATTTTCTCATAAACTTCAGACAAAACTAATATATTTTTTGTACTAATACATAATGTCATACTCATCGGCCTCAAAAAATAATAAACGCGCTAGCAAAATACTAAGCTTCACTTGTGTTGTCCATGTCGTATTTATGACATGTTTACTTGTCAGTTCTTCATAATACAATACCAATTACAGTCTAACATTGAAAAATTACCACATACCTACTGGCTAATACCATGTTTGTACGGAAAGTTAAAAAAAATACAGTAAATACAATGCAAGAATACTTCACCATCATCCTGGCAGAAAACTAAGATTAGTTGCAAAAGTTGCGCAATTCATGGTTATATAGCTTTACAACAAAATATCGAATAAACTTACAAGAAATATATAAATAATATTACATAAGTACAATAAAATTAAACAATTGCTTATCCATCCATCCGTCAGCCTTTAGAGGTCCACTGCTGGGCACAGGCCAGCCCTAATCAACGACACTCCAACCGGTCCTGTGCCCTCTGAATCCAACGGTTTCTCACTGTTTTTTTCTGGTCGTCCGACCTTGTCGAAGGGCGACCTGTGCTCCTTTTTTCGAGTCGTGGTGTTCATTCTAGGACCTCTCTTCCCCATCCCTTCAGTCCTTCGAACGACGTGTCTTGCTCATTGCCACTTCAGCTTGCTAACTCTGCGAGCTACGTCGTTAACTTTTGTTCGTCTACGGATTATGCGTATACCCAAATTCTATTAGTCCAGTTAGTATGAGATGTAAATAGGAATGTTAGTTGGTCAGTATTCGTTAGTATAAGGACTATGGAAAATTACAACATCGCTTTAAATCTATAAAACATTTCACAATTGTTTTGGAGGGTTCTAAGCAGTGGGTACCCTCAAAGGCAAAGCATTAGGCATGGGGTTCTAGCGACCGCTAGTGCCCTGGGGACCACTCGAGTTCTGCTGGTTTGGGGCCTATTTGCGTAACTTCTAATTATATACCCAAAAAATTTATGCAAATGTAAATTAATATACCTTTAAAAAAAATAAAGGTTAGATCGGTCTCGGTTGGAACCCAACGGCCGTGAAAATTTTGCAAGTCTAAAAATTGTATATACAATTATATATTCAATGTACAATTTTAGAATTTGTGTTATACTTAGAGTTGAAAATAAAGACAACAGAATCGTATAAATGTCGATATGATAGCATTATAATGGCTGGTACCGCACAAGTGGTTTGATAGCAATAAAATTTCGCCATGTTTTCGCATGGCGCGCTCCTTGAACCTGTCAATTACTGCCCTCCCTCGCAAGACGAGTACACGCATACCCAGTAATAGCTCGACAGAACCAAATCGATCACTCATAGATCGTGGATATTTACAGAGACAAATTTAAAAAATATACTTTTATAAACTTTTTATTCCGATGCCATTACAATTAAGGAAACAATACAGCTATTTAGGAAACATAGATTGTTAATATTGCACCTATTTTCCTAGTATTTCTTTATTAACTCCGTAAAATACAACTGTAGTCCTAACTCACTTACTTATCATTTTATTCCTCCCGAACAGTCAAAGAAAAATTCTGGTTGGTTGGTTTGTACAGTATAAAGTGTGTAGCACTCTAAAAATATGTTTGCCCCCTTTTAATCTGGTTATCTTGTGCGTTGTCATATACATTTTTGACATCTAAAGGTTTTAATATTAATAAATGAAGAATAAAATAATGAACAAATACATAGTTAGCTATAATGTGATGTAATTCCAGTTTATTATCTTTCGCGATAAGCGACCATACAGAAATCATTGCTATAGTAGGTTCATAATAAAATACGAGCGATCAAAACCACTCAGCCGCGTTACACACGAGGGAAAGCCAAACGCGAGTATCGCACAAACGTCGCCAGATGGCGTAGTGTTTGCTCGACCTGTTTGAGTAGAACTTTGAATTTTCAACTATTAGCCATACGCCATTTCCCAACACCTGTCCATGTTTACTGTGCGCCCCAGTGGAGGTGGTTTGAGGAAGACAAACTACACGATGCCAATAGTATTTTTTGGTAAGAAAAGTAGGTAGGTACCTACCGCACGCTTAATGATATACATACCTAATAAGACATACGAGTATGCTCGAATAGATTTACGCATACTCACAGGCTTCTGTTAACGTCATCTATGATTTCATAATGAAATTACAACGATATTTGCCTTCTTTGTTGACACAGCGTAGCATGGGTCTCTTTCATTGTAATGTTCTTGCTCCGGACAAAATTACACAATGGGTTTATGCGTTTTGCCAAAAATCTACTTTTTTAAATTAAACCCGATCATTAAGCGTGCGTTATGTTTGCATAATCAAATACTTAAATACTGATTGTTATCGATAGTCGTTAAGACTTGCCGAAAGCCTTCAGGCCGCCTATAAACTTCTGTTACTTGGGTTGACCACTAACTCCTCCATCAATCTGGACTTGAGCAGCGTGGTGGAATACGCTCTAGGCCTCCTCAGTTGTGAGGCCCTTGTTGTGATTACAATGCATAGACTTCATCCACTTTCAACTAACATAAGACACTATCATCAATAGCCTATAACAGTCCACTGTTGGACTAAAGGCCTCTCCCAAAAATGGGAGGATTTGTCCATAATCACCACGCTGGGCAGGCGGGTTGGTGATCGTAATAGATGATAGTTGCTGCACTGAGGACGCTTATGTACGCTCTCCGTAGTATTCCCTTAGTTGCCTCGTATAACACCGGCGGGAAGAGGAGGGGTGGTCACAGTTGCATTCTTTTCGAACGTCACCACACGGCACCATACATTTTACTATTTCCCATCTTCTCATTGTTCAGCCATAAACTCATTGTAAGTTAATGGTACCATAAAGGAGGTTGTTTACCAAAGCATTCTTCATCTACCATTGGGGGTTTGATAAGCTGACCAAGTTGTAAGGCTACGACCCAAATTATGCAGTTCAATGGTTAATAATTAAAGTTCGCCAGTGTATAAATCAACTAAGAGCTCGACATTAGCCCCTATTAAACTTTACAGAGCCTTTATAATTGCCTGTGCTATCCACTGCCCATTAGATAATATTTAGGCTGTGGTCCAAGTTACAAGCATTGAGCATCACGTATACCTGACATGACTAACATGATTAAAAATAAACAAGAAACGGAGCAACGGATCGACGTGATTTTTGCATATGGATAGAACAATGGGCCGAAAAGTCTACTTTTTGCAAAAGGGGTAGGATTGGGATTGAATCTTTGTATGGACAAACTAAGTTTACTCATTCAAATACTCGTAAATTTATGATTTCCAGTAGGAAATAATGTATGTTAAATACGGATATTGCTTCAGATTTATAAAGCAAAGTTAAGGCTTCACATGCAGCACTGCTCCCACCTTTGGGCAGGAACACCCTAGTAACAGCTTCACCTAAAGGCCAGTAGGGCCAACAACAACTGTCCATTCGAAAAAAAAAAAAAAAAATCACCTATTTGACTCTATTCAAAAACGCACAGTCCAAATCCTAATTCAAGTATCACTAATAAGGTAGAACCCTTAGCGTACAGAGGGACATAGATCCCTCTGCGTATTCTACCGGCTCTACCATGGTATGCTCCCGCTATAACGCGATATACGCGATATAACGCGAGATAACGCTTTTAAATTCATCTTGGACCACTACCCTACATATAAGGGTCGCACGCGATCGTAGAAATTACCCGCGTACAAGCCGATAAGAATCAGGACATATGGAAGGCTTAAATAAACCTTACCATTACACACATACCTACATTTATACATTTATGAAGTCTTCGCATAAGCCTGAACGATGATGTCTGTCTTTCTTATATTAGAGATAATTTCATTGCTGGCGTTTTAAATTTGTTAAAAAAAGTAGCAAAGCATGCAGCTCACTTGTAAGTGGCCCCTGCAGTCTTTAACACCTGTCAAATCATCATCATCACCAGATCATCACCGGGCCACTACTGAGCTGAGGCGGCACTCGTGTCTCCTCTTAGAATAAGAAGAGTATAAGGCCATAGTATTACCACGATGGCCAAGTGCTCGCTGGCAGACACATGACACGCCTTTGAATACATTATAAAGAACTCCAAGCGATTCTGTAACGATGTTTTCCTTCATCGATAAAGTGGTTAAAGCAAGTGATATTAAATTGTTTAAAACGCACAACTCCGAGAAGTTATTGGTGCATGAGCGGGGTTTGAACCTCGGGCCCCCCGAGTAGGAGGCCGAAATATTAGCTAAACCTTCACCGCTACCGACGTCTTTAAAGTTCAAATTTGCACGAAAAATCACATGGAGGCGATACCTATAGTCGCGTCTTGCGTTACACAATTATCCCCCAGATGATTGCGACACCAACGCATCCCTTTGCATTACGCAATTTGGCAGTAGAGAACGCAGGGCAAAGCTATATAACATTTTGTTGAACTTATTTGAGTTAGCTTTGATCGAGTCGACTAATTGAAGTTTTTCGATTCTCGCCCACAAATATGTATTAAATGATCGTATCAGGTTCTAGACGTGTTTTACATATGTTTTTCAATGGTCTAGCGAGTTCAGCTAATGCATGCCATGAACACTGGTTAATGCTTTATGATACAATACAATGTGGTTTTCAGTCACGTGATATTAAAATAAGTGTCAATAATGAAATGGAATATGCTTTTTCTGTTACACGAAAACATAATCAAAGATTTTTAGAATTTTTGTCTGTCTGTCTGCGTTTTTTTGGTATCTAATAAGCTTCCGAAACCACTGAACAGATTTTGATTAAATTCTCAGGGATTCATATACATATTCATTTATTTGGCTTTAAATGTGGTACCTACAGTTTAAGTTGGTAGGTTGCATAAATTACTTTCTCATATTTAGCTATACTTAAGCATGCAAAATGTTACATGAGTTACTTAGTACTTAGTCCTTTAGGCAGTGCAGTGGATTGTAAAGGGTTCCCTAACTTATGGAATAGGCTATGCTTTATCTCAATATCTTAAACGGAGTTTAGTTATGCCCTTTTCACTGTTTACAATTTTCTGAATTTCGAGTCCACCCATCCCAGCCTTTAATGGTTCACTGCTGGACATAATCCTCCCCTAATCGACGCCGCTACGACCGGTGCTGTGCCCTCTGAATACAGCGGTTTCCCGCTGTTTTCTTCAGGCTGTCAGTCCACCTATTCGAAGGACAGTCCGTATTTCGAGTACTGCGGGCGAAGTCTTGAGCTCTCCCTAGTAATAGCATAAATTCGAAAGTATATTATATTGGTTTCACGCTGAAACAGAGGAGGGAACGTAGTTATATTTTAATCCCGGAAACATTTACAGTTCCTGTAGGATGGATGTGGGATGCGGACAGAGCCGCGCTCCATGCCAAGTTTTAACATGAAATAATAAAATTCAATACTCTTTATTAGCACATCATATTTAAAAAGAAATATACCTACATAGACAGCAAACTTAAAAGCCTATACAACCTTAAGGTAGCCTTAAGGTTATATACCTTAAGATGGCCTTATTGCTAATAAGCAATCTCTTCCAGACAACCTTTGTATAGAGGAGTAGTAAAAAGATGTAGACAGGTACGATATGTGCACGATTTAAATATATGAAAGAAGGAATGAGGAAGAGATACCAATACTCAAGAAGATACGACGATGACATACACATACAAAGAAACGTAGAAACCAGCGGAACCCAGTAGTTATTGTTTGTTAAACAGTGCAACTATATATTAATTATTTTTAAGTACCTATAGACTTATCGAGCGTGCTAACGTTAATTTCTTCTTGTTTCAGGTCCTCACTAACTGCACTTCGTAATAATATTCAGACGTAGAAGATTTATCTAGACGCTGATTATGAGGCGAGCCATCTGACCCAATAATAGCTGTGGAGGGCTCTTCACTTGCCTCCGCGGAAATGCACACCACAGAGCAGCTAACGACAGAGCCTTCTGCAGACAAAAACGGTGGGTGTGAGAAGTCTGCAATCTACTACAAAAGTCTGCAATCTACTACACACCAGCAGGATCGAATCGTGATAGTCATTGTTGCAAGAAATTTTGACTTCATAGATGGCTGCAGCAAATACATACATAAAAGGCAATTGAATATATAATAATATAGAACATATCAGCTTCTTCATACAAGGTCTTCATCCCCTATGCTACCACTAGAAAAGCACAGCCTAGGTTCTATTTTAGTGTTTGTGCTAT
>DWLO01003066.1:0-11498 GCA_018245335.1 Dalla quadristriga | reverse complement strand
GCTCGATTTCGTGTAATTTTCGTGTGGTATAAACCACTCGTTGGCCGGAGCGAGCGATATAATAAACTTCAAATATGTGTCAGTAGGTACTGTCATTGAGAGTATCTGTAAGTGACCATTTATGAACTGAAAGTAATTATCTAATTATCATCAGTCGTCGTGCGACTTGGAAGTCGACTATCACTAGTCGCATGCGACGATACAATTCTAACAAGCGTTTCTAAAATGGGGCTCCAGGTGGCGTAGATAGCTAGAAGAGTCATACAACCTTCAATGCGCCCGTTCATTACTCGGGAGCGCCCCCCTCTTAATGTAGCTCTAATTGTGCCGCGTTTGTATCGCCGCCAGCTCCTTAATAGCAATTTAATTGTAATTGGAAATTTTAATTGTAGTTGCCGGCTCCGTTCAATCCTCAATTAGCTATTCATTATAGCAGTTTTATTGTAACCCGACACCGGGAATGATTAAATCGAGAGTAATTAAACTACGCAATTCGCCATGCTGACGATGTAATTAAATCCCTGCATATGTGAGGTGCTGTCCCAATTGACAATCGCTCGCATGAACATGCGATGACCGCTTGCATTGATCGTACAAATTCACGCTCAAACAATCATGAATGAGTACCTATATCAATTATTTAATGAAGTTATCGGACTCGTAGTTGCTACTACGAGTCCGATAACTTGCTCAAGTGCCGTCGTATTATGCGATCAAACTTAAAAAATATTCTTTTTCATAAATGTCTAATAAGCATACTAATAATAGCAAAAAATTCTTCTCCATTTATCGTATTTACATAAAAATACTGGTTGTAAAATATATCTGAATGTTAATCCAGCTTACGCCTACGACGCCTACGATGTTTGAAGCCCCATTTATGTATTTATTCAAAAAATTACTGTCACCTCTTAAAAGATACAACAATGGGACTTCATTTACGTTTTATTCCGTATAGTTCTAGAAAGCACAATTTTTCAAAGAAACTGAGTGCATAGACACTAAGGGAGTTTGATTTCGCTCGCCGTACGAACGACCACGCTAGCGACGCCCTTCATACAATTTCCAAATTATCAAAAATCTAGTATACGACCCCCTGTGACCAATCTAGGAATCCATCGACCCAGTTCTGTGGAAACTACTCCTCTGAGGGGCCCCTCCAGAAGATTTTAGGCGGCTGTCCGCGGTGAGTACGCAAACCATTTTTCTCTTGTGTTTAATGTGCTTTCGAAGGCCTTAATATATACAACAGGTTTATAGAAATATTGTAAGCGAGAATAAATCGCATCGCATGATTGCGCGCTCGAGCTAATTAGGACGTAGGTAACTTTTACCATCGCACGCGAACTTTCATCGCTCGATTAATCCGCATCGCATGTTCGCGCGAGCGACTGTCAATTAGAACCGCGGCCGAACGAGCTTTATCTCGAAACATTTTCGAACATTCCAACCTAACAATGCCTTGCACGTGTAGCGGACCGCATTCGAAATGAGATGCCCGCCGAAAAAAATTAACCCAAATTTCGCAAGAGTTGCGGAATTGAAAATAAGGGTTGCAAAAAATCCTTTCTAACCCGAGCGTCCGATCGGAACACGTGCATGAGGTAACAATGCGTCGATGAGTCACGAACGAGCCAGGCTCGAGACGTCGTCGAGCGAAGCGAGCTGCGCGTATTATTAAACTGGCAAAGAAAAAAAAGATAAGCGCTCACTCGTCGTACCGCATCAAGGAATTGTACATCTGCCGAATTTCTCACGGATCCGTCGTGAGCGCGGTATTATTATACCGGACCAGTCCGCTATCTACCCACGTAGGTACCTATTATAGATCCGAGACGTGTGTTCTGGTGATTATGACAACTGGGCGCCTAGCGGTATCGCTCGTCGACGACTTTTTAATCAATAGCGTACGATTAGCATATCAGGTTTTGCCGTTCTGCCTATGCATAGTCGAAGTGGAGTAGATTGTTTGTGTTGCTTTTGATAATTAAATTCTCACGCATGCTCTGATTGCGAATGCATTCAGTTGACTGAAAGCGTCAGTTGGTAGAACATGTAAAAGGTATTCGGTCTGAAAAAACATATATTTCTACCGTGAAGCAATAATTGCCTGCTAATTTAGACGAGAGGTGACCATCTCTCAGATATCAGGAGTGGCATCTGTGACCACTTTTGTATTGTGGGATGCCTGTAGTCTAGTTATAGACTGGTTGCCAATGCGTACTGTATTTACTTTAAAAAGCTCGTGATACATGAATGGGAGGTGAAAGCTTTTGTCAAACACGTGCATGCAATAATTTATTTAGCGATATCATTGTAAAGCTTTGATTACGTGAGTTACAGTAGACATTGTCATTCGCGCCATTCTCTTGTACAATGGAGGCTTCCTTTTTATGGCCTATTTAAATAGAGCGAACATGTTCCGACTTGTTTGAGGTGCGACTTCTTTAACAGGTTGAGACATGTCTCGGCTCGGGGGTGGATTTTCATGCACGATTTGCATGCGCAATAACGGGACTGCATTAACAACGTTGATACGACGTTTAATGTATACGCTTTTTATATAAGTATCGGCTTAATGTGCACGAAGATAGTTTTAATACGGCTTGTTCGTTTTTTAAATGTTATTTTCAGAATGATCTATTAAGTGGGAGATCAGTTAGCGACTGGCTTAATAAATAGGTAACTCGTGAGATAAAATTAGCAAAAAGGCACAATACGCATACATTTTAATGCGTGCATTTTTCTTGAGATTACGAACGGTAATGTTGTTTGCAATGTTCACTTTTGGATTATTTATTAAATTATTTATTTCTTCAAGAAATACTTACAGGTAATTACAAAATATATAACAATAAAATATATGAATACATAGGGCCAATTAAAGGTTTTCACATATAACACAGTTAAGAAAATATTAGTAAGAGACAAATATGTAAAAATAGCTTGAATGTGTTTTAATTGAGATATTATTGAAAATTGTTATCTTTTCATTTTCCCTCGCTTGGTATCCGTGCTTGATATGGGATAGGCAGGAACTTTGATTGCATTTTCCTCAAGGTTCTAGCGGTAGAAAAAGAAAGTATCATGTTGTTTATTTGGGTGTGGTATCCAGTTGTGTGGACAGTGGTGGATGTTAATGGTTGCCAAGTAGTTATAATTTCAGGCTTCCAGTCAGCACGCATCACCGTTTGGAAATAACGTGCGATTTAAATAGTCAAGGCAAAATTTTATTTTCAGGAAATTTGCATGGCTGAGATTTCTAAATAATGTTCTCTGTTGCGTTTCATATGTCGGCAAGCTCACATTTAGCCAGCGTTGACCATTGTTTTAATCTTTTTCATTGTGAGAGGAGGAGGTGTTTAGATGGATGGGTGATGGACTGTTGATGATGATAATGTTGTTGGTTATTTAATGGACTAAGCATAGTATTCTGACTTCATCGCCAAAATATGTGCTTGTTGGTTTATCTGTGTTACAAGCTTATTTCTAAAGCTCTATTACCATTTATAAATTATTAACAAATACTAACAGTCCAATATCTCTATTCGAGGTTGATTACAGATGGTCCATGGGCAGCATTGGCCTCTTAAGTCCATTAAGTCCGTTTACTACTTTATTAAAAAAAAAAACTGCATTCTGCTTGTACGTTACTGATATTTGGATGTATAATTTAATTTTGAGGTTAGGTATCAGCGTAATGATTACACCGAGAAAAGCGCGGCAAGTTGAAAAAGCGACTATTAAAAGTCCAGTAGCGAGGTCTGCCTTGGGCCTTGCACGTGCGTCGCGGCCGCTATGGCGGGGCAAGTCGGCTATACTAGCTATACACAGGTAAGGGCTCTTACACACGTTACTATAAATAGTCGACGGCAGCCGCCGACACTTCGACTGCCGCCGTCGACGTCAACAACTACAACAACAACAGATTTACTGACCATAATTTTCCTTAAATACATTATGAAGAACTTCTAGAAAAGCGTGACCTTGACTGCGCCATACGCTAGCGTCGAGGGTTTTGTACCCGTGTATTAAAGTAACTACAGCACAACTCTAATTACTACTAAAACCATAAAACGTCCCTGATGTTAGCCAGCCGCTGCATATGACCATTTACTTTAGTCTCTGCTCTTGTGCTGAAGTCCGTTTTGCTATTGGTAAAAGCCAATTGATTTTAATGAAGAAAAATTATAGCTGTTTTTTTGACAAGAGTCAATAGCGAAATGGATTTTAATACAAGGGTACTGAAGTAAAAAATCCTGCACACTTGCAAGTCAGTCAGTCGAGGCAACATTACGGCTGCAGTCGGAGTGTCGGCGGCTGCCGTAGATTGCAGATGATGCTGTCCAACTGCAGACGACGGCAGCCGCCGAACAGCACGAACTGATGTCGACCATTTGCAGTCATGTGTGTTCGAGCTCTAAGTTGGCTCGCGCCACTCGCCCGCGCACGCTAACAATCTCGTCTGACCACTTTAGAATACATCGGATTCCTGAATAAGACTCTCCAACTTTAAGGCGGTTAAACGCCTACCTTTACTGAATAGCTGTACAGATAATTTACTTTCTGTGTTTTATTATTCTGTTGAAACTCTTAATGTTATGTTTGTGTGTATTATGTTAAGTGGGTGTCTCATTTGGTTTTTATAGGACAATAGTAAAAGATATTAGGTTCATTAAATTCATGTTTTTATTTCAACTCTTATTTTCATCAAACGTACAAAAAGATACAATATAAAATAAATTACTATCCCTAAAACAATTAAAGCTCATTTAAGAATGATCACAATAATAAGATCACGACGCCTAACCTTACTGTACTATACAATACAATAAAAATATCACAACACCTAAATCGAAATACATTTAAAGCTTTTCAGGAGTTATCACGATTATTGAGCGATCCCTACACTAACCTATGTTGCTATATGGCACCGTAGAACTATTCAATTAAAGCTAACATCACAGACGGTTGAGGAAACCAACAGAGCGGGCACTGGTTTCACGGAAGACACTGATTGTTGTCCAATGAGTAGATCTACGCTTGCACCCATCGGTCTTGCGCCGGGTACTGTTGCTCTGCGGTCTGGCATTCGGTGTAGCAGTGGGCCGTCGCGAAGTCAGCTTCGGTCTTGGAGACGGTGGTCCAGAAGAAGGTGCCGGCGTCGGTGCGCGCGAAGTGAACCGGGATGTAGAAATCGTCGCGGGAAACCGGCACAAGGTCGTACGTGTCGTCCTTGTTGCAGACGAGGAAGGCGGCGGACTGGCACGCATCCATTTCTTCGTAGATCTTGCGTTCGAGCATCTCGTTGCACGCGTTCTGATCGGCCTCGTAGCACGTGTCCATTTTGGCGGGAGCGCGCTTCGTCGTCTTCTTAATCATCCTCATTAGCGGCTTCAGTAGCGCCTTGAAGCCGCTATTCTTCATCTTTTCACTGTTGTACTTGTTCTCGTTGATCGAGTTGTCAGTTGAGATGATGTATTCGTTATTCGCGTATAGAGACATGTTGATGTGATAAGGTAAGAGAGCGTGTGTTGCTGGTGAGATCACGAGCGGGAATGTGGGGCTGCTCGGGCCAGCCGGGCTTATATACCCGGTCCGCCGCCCCCGACATAAAAGCTGCGTGTCAGTGAAAAGCCAGCGACGTGTGTATGTGTGTGTGAGTTGAGTAGTTTATTCAATATTCCACGACGATTTTCGTGGACATTACAGCATTATTCAAGTGGTTAGGGTTAATGCGGCACTGTATTCATGGATAGCGTAAGTTAGATACGAGTAAGTGCCTTGTGATGTCTACGTTTGTTTTGGTTTGGCTACGGCGTAGCGTCGGCTATTGTGAGCCTGAGACTGATTGTATTGTATTGTTTTGTTATTAGGGGCCATTGTCTAGTGCAATAGGAAAATGTTATGGGAAAGCTTGAGCAATATATTTTTAAGTATCGTTGTGCATTGGAAATTATTAAAAGTAATTGTTAAATGGCTTTTAAACATGCTTGGTTTGATTGATTTTAATATTTTTGGTATGTTTACAGATACAGGTTTCTTATTAGAGACGTGGTTTGATGTCATGTTTTAGCCTTCACTTATAATGCATATTAATATCATCATATCTTACTAACAGAACATTATAAATGCGAAAATTTGTTTGTTTGTTTGATGCGCTTTTACGGCTCAACCATACAACCAATGTTCATAGAATTTGGTAGATAGATAGTTTTAGTCACAGGGAAGGTCATAGGATATTTTTACCAGAATTTTGATGATATATTTAATGCGGACGAAGTCGCGCGCCACTGCTAATAATTTAATAATGTTTCAATTGTTTTTTATTATTTACTTCCATTAATTTTATTTTATTTGAATAACAATCAGCAACTTGTAAATCGCTACTATTCTAAATGTATTATTCGTTCGTGTTCACGTGCTGTCCACACGCCGCGGTGGCCCGGGGGTAAACATCACATGTGGTTCGTTAATAAAGTGGCGTGAGCCTGGGACAATGCGATTGTGATCGGGAAGGGTCACTAAGTCACGAGGGTGCGACCCCGGCACCGAAGCCACTCGTGCGAGTCGCGTGACCCTCGTGATTTGAGGAGTACACGCGCAGTAATGTGTACAGATTATAAAATTATCATCGGTAATTTCAAAGACAAATCAGCTACATTTTTTAGTAGACGAAGATTTTTTTTTAATGAAGCATAATATCCTAACATTCTGTTCAGATTAAGATTACACTTAATGCCACCTACGCACAAAATTCTCGTACCGGTCCAAACATGTAACATTTTTTCGACGTGTGTCCGAAGCGTATAAGAAAAAAATGGAGTGTAAAAGAAATCAGTGTAGCGGTGATAGCGAGAGTCGGCCAATGGGGTGCGCGCGCGCCGGCAGGTGCTGCGATCGAGCCTTCGCACACATACGATGCCAGTTTAAATATACGATCTTCGAACACGTGCATTCGAGGGGGATGAACATACGCATTTCACCGGCACACGACAGAGAGCACCGATATTTTTTATCGACGTGAATAGATTCACGACTCCTCCATATCCGAAATAGGGTAACGCAAAGGCTAATTTGGTTATTGAAAATTGAGGGGTTGTTCGTGGGAATGCTCTCCGTTCCTAGGTTCCCAGGGTTGGTCGCACATTGAGCTTTTTTTCGGCGATGCGAGGTTCGGAACGACGACAGATGGCAGGCGTGGATCGTTCCCGTACTGTTTTGTTATTATAAATCGTATGGGTATTGGAATTAAACATTCCGTTTTGATGCCTCATCGCATGCGTGGGGAGGCGAGGGGATGAAGATGTAAACAAGTGTAAAGGGGTCAGTGGGACTCGCCGGGGTTGTAATTAAATGTCTATTAGGGGCATTTTGAGATTATTAGGAGATAGTGCGAAGGGAGGAATGCCTTTTTGTTGAGTTTTTTGATAATTGCACCAATTAAGGGATCATTGGATTGGCGGTAGAGGTGGGTTTTATTAAAGGCGCGTTTGAAACCTGACCGTATTAGAATCTGAATGGGATAATTAGTGCTAAATACAGCTTCATACTGTACACCTACAATTGTTTTAATGCAGAACACAGATAATAATGTTTTTTTTTATGTTATGAGAATAGAAAATGAGCATGCAGTCCCACCATCCACTGCTGCCATAGCCACCTGTGACAAACAATGAATAGGACGAACTGTAATTGACCCCTGAGGACTGAGATGGTCCTCCTTGTATAAGTGTAAGCAGCATCCACACATTTCCAACACAATTGTTGGGAAAAAAATATTCAGAAATAGGTGGGGCGGTGGTACACAGGTTCTGCCACCTGAAAAAATATCGCCTGAGAATGTAGGTACTGTTATCTATCCCGGTATTGAAAAATATATGTATTATTATAATGTTTTTGTTTGCACAGGTCAATTTTACCTCCAGACCCTTTCCCACGGCTGAAAATGATGCAAAAACCAGGACAAAGGGATGTCAAAGATTGGGGAAGAGAGTCCTTTGCGTCATTTAAAAAGTGGCTTATAAAGGACAGTGACTTATTATCCCCCACGGCGTGACAAGTGTGAGATTGCGTTGCCCCTGGGGTGCGCGAACCGACCCCTATTGTATTTATTGTTTGCTGTACACTTGTCTCAAGCTCACATATTTTTTGCATTGAGTTTTAATAACGATTTTTATACTTATTAATAACTTATCCATTCTATGGTTGACGTGTAGACCCCGAGTTCGATTCCCAGTCGGCGTGCCGCGCAGGGATTTGTTTGGTAGATAACCAGTATTTAACAACAAAATCGATTAACACATCCAGCATTCATTTACAAAATCGATAAAAACAAGCAGTATTTATCTACAAAATGGATGAAAACAACCAGTATATATTTATCTGCAAAATCGTCAACAGCCAATTTGATGAAATATTTATTAAATTTATCGTATAACCATCCCTGCGGGTCACGCTATACAACACGTTATATAGAAGAGAACCGTTAAAAAATCCCTTCAAAAGTCTCATTAGCCTATACAGAAAACAGAAAGAGACAGACATACGCGGGGACTTTAATTTCTAATAATTAGATTCATATTGTTCACAATATCTAAATGTTTGGTTAGAGAGTGCTTGCTTATAATAGTCTAAAATCGTCCAGTATCCGATGTATGACGCTGTTATTGCAAAAATCCGTGTAATTATTGCATTAGTTTTGCATGTTGCGTGTTTGGACTTAGACCGATGCACACACGCAATTCAAGACGTAAGCTTGGCTGCAAAGTGCTACGTGCGCCAACAGTAGAAGGCATCGAAATGGTAATGTCAGAATTCAGAACAGTGCATTAAGTGACAAATTGTTAGTGACAAAACAAAGAAGTAACTCGTCTTTTTATTTACAGAGATTACTTCGCTACATTCGGTCTACCATTCTTCTGCTGAGCGATGACTTCGGTTGAGCTAACGCATACTTGCAGCGCGATACGAGGCGGTTCCTGTGTGCGCGTTACCTAAGGACGCAGGAATGCAGCGCACCTCTGTTCCCCTAACATTGTGTCCATTGTTTGTGATTACACTTGTCACCCCTCACGGAAGGAATATTGATGTGATAATAGAACCTGTGGTTTTGGTTCAAAAAAATTAAAACTTACTTATTAGATGTTGAATAAATGTTTGTTATGTACTTAGAAATATTTTATTATAAAAATAATATGACTGAGATCGTCACACATATTGTACAAAATTTGTTTGTAGAAAAACTAAAACTAAAGAAGTATAAGAATATTTAACTGTTATTTATTGCATATTATCTGTATAAGCTTACTTAGGTACTTATATTGTAGCCATCTGTAATTCCTTTTGGTAGATACCTAGATGACTATTGTAAAAACTCTAATAAGATGAATACTTACCAAATTAATGTAGCTCTATTTTAGAAGGAGTACCTATCTAAGGCTTCCTTTTTATTCCGGGTTATAACATGCTCTTGAGGTATGAACTTCCTTCCGACGGTTAGCATGACTGCCTCCAATTAGAATACCCTGCAATGTCTGTAAGAAGTTTAAAAGAGATTTGGATTTTTAGAAACTGGCTCTTTTTTATGGACTACTACATTGACACGGCTTACACGCACGCATGTGCACGTGCAACACACACACATGCAAACATACAAACAACACACCCAACTATAATAATATTACCTTTTCTGATATTTATAAAGTATTATATTACATACTTAATAAAGTACGTATCCACGAGAGTTACTCCCGACAGTGTCTCAGCTTGGCAAATAATGTGTTTGCTAAATATTTGCATTAAATTAATTGATTAAATAAAAAAAACATTGCAATGGGCATGCAGTTCCACTGATTTTATGGTGAATTAAATGAACCGCATAGAATGCCAACTTCGAAGAGGATCAACAATTATTTTACGAGGTACAAACGCTTTATTTTGATTATTTAAATGTTGTAAATGCTTGACATTTTTGTTCATTCGTTCTTTTTCTCATTAAAAATCTCGCTGGAAGATAACATCGTCCCGTAAGGCACAAACACCAAAACACAAATTTTGTATAATCACTGTACTAAATACATAATACTATACAGAACAATAGGGCTACATCAGTTAACTTAAACGGCAATCTGACGACTCAGTGACGCGTTGGTCAGTGACTCTGACTAGCTGTGGGGTCCAAGTTCGATCCCCGTTCGGGGCAAACATTTATTTGGCCGACAAATGTTTGGTATCTGGTCTTCGGTGTATTAAATTGTGATCATTTCTGTATGGGTCCGCCAACCGCTACACGGAATCCTAGTGCGGGGTTATTCTAGCTTCTTCCTTGTTTGATGTAATCTGATATGCATTATTATTCTACCATCACCTTCACTTAACTTATGTATTTTCATGTTAACAAATGGAAGTTCTTTTATTAATTGCACCTGTATAGTTTTCCCTATCTAATCATTCAAGTAAAGGTAATTGTAATTCGTAGGTAGGTACTTTTTATTCCTTTGTCATAAAGAAATACGTTGGGCAGTTATTACGTAAAGGCGGTTACAAAACATTCGTGATCGTATTGTGTTGTGTGGGAATTTCAGTTACGTGATTTGATGAAATAAAATCGAGGGTGGAAAATAAAAGGCCATGTATAAATCACCCCTAATCGTTTCTTTTTTTTTCCTCCTACACTTGTTGAACTGCCTACTCTGTAAAAGATTTGACACAAGTTTATTCGTGTTAGTATGAGATGAACATAGACTTTATTTCGTGAGGCATAGGGTGGATAATTAAAGAAGTTTGTTGTTGGAGCAGCACAGCTATTTTGGCTGATGGTTATAGAATACGGGGGTGGAGAATTTTAGGGGTTGTTGAACAATTAACCAAGTGGCAGGTATACTCATTTCGTACGGCTAAAAAAAAGGTCAAATGATTTTGCGTTTGTATAACTACGTTATTAGATTGTTAAATATATTTTATAGAAAATAATTATTTTGAAGAGAGCGTTATATATAAGGTTAGGTATGAGCAATAAACATCTGCACTTTATAAGTTATTATATTTATTTTGGCGCATTTTGGAAAATTGTGTGAGAGTAAATTTTTACGACAGTCGCGCTTACTGTGAGCCAAAATTCATAACATCAACAAAAATATTAATAAAAGTGAAAGCTAAGTTCGCCTCTTAAGCGAAACTTAACCATTATTTATTTAATTTTGTATCAAATTATGTTTATTTGACATGGACTTAATCAGTAAGTAAGTAAGTCCATTGATTTCTCAATTTTTTTCGATAAACGATGTAACTTTTATGCAAAATAAAGTAATTCGTTATTTAGAATAAATAAACTATGCTGATTGGTAAAGCTTTTTGTAGTTTTCATACTTCTTATATTACGTATTCACGCCCTAAGTTACATTAAAATTAGTGCTGAAATATGGATTTTTCGAAGCTCGTAACTTCCATATCCATATCTGGTTTATACTGTTCAACAATAGTACTAGATTATGATG
>DWLO01003065.1:0-11498 GCA_018245335.1 Dalla quadristriga | reverse complement strand
CAAAATCAAAATCAAAATCAAAATCAAAATCAAAATCAAAATCAAAATCAAAATCAAAATCAAAATCAAAATTTAACGCTGACGAAGTCGCGAGCAACAGCTAGTAGAGTATAAAATCGGTGTTGCGGTAACATCTGTGGCTTATAATAGACGCTTACGTAGGCTTCTTTTCGGGGATCCAGCCCGGTGGGATCGCTTTAACATGATTGATCTGTTTATTTTACATTTTAAAAGAACATTTTTACGGTTGCTTGTCAACTTAATAACAAAGTGTTTTATTTCGGGACACGTTAAGTTCGGTTTTATTGATAGGTTCTTTTAGCTTTATTCATTTCTTGAGTTGGGTTGAAATTGTGTAACTGAATAAGTAATGGGTAATGATTTAGCGATTGATATTGATTAGGGCTCTAAATTGTTGAAGTTTGTTGTCTAATAAAATAACATATTTTGATTTTTTTAAAGATTCAATAACGTCCAGTGTCTTACAAGAGCTAGGAATACTAGGTACGCTAATAATAATTATTATTATCATTCTAGTCATATTTCAAGTCTCAGTCAGTCAGTCATATATATCAGTCAGAAAAACCAATTATTATATAGTATTTTTTACCACCATATTATTTGTGAAATGTCCGTATTTTTAGTGTAAACAATGATATCGATGCAGATTTTTCAAAAGTCTGCCTTAATTTTTACAATCATTAAAATGTTAGAATGTGTGAGCGAGAGATATGCAACATGTGAGAGGTCTCTTAAGAGAAGCGAGGTTCAAAAAGTAATATCTTACTTATCGGAGTATAAGTGGCGCCTAGCTCTCATCTAACCTCCTGCCAATAGAGGGAGCCGCTGGTGTCGTCGTAGCGGCGTCGGCAGCCCGAGCTCTGGTGATCGTAAACAGACAGACAGACAGGTACTTAACAAATATCTCTTTCAAAATTGTTGTTACGTTTTTGTCTTAGAGAGTATTACTTGCTACTTAGATCATGTATTTGATCGTTGCTGATTTTAAAGCATGAAATTACATTTTGCAATACCGTAATGGAGTAAGAGAGAGTAAAATATGCTCGGTATTATTATAATAGCAACGTTTGAAGTTACTGAATCGTTTAGGTTTATCTGATAAGAGACAAGGCGCGTTCGGTTTACCGCCACGGACTTCACTAAAACGGTCGTTTCTTGGGTGATGCCTGATAATCAGTGTTGAAGTCTTTTACTCAGTTAATTTAAATCTTGTAAGCTTTTGCAACTTCGTAGGTACATTTTCTACAAAATGCAGCTTTATTAAGTGAAGAGCCCAACAATAGGGGTTGCAAACCGAAGGTAAATTTATTATTCGTGTACTTTTGCTGGAGGAAGGATCGTCCCGTAACATAATTTTTTCATAGATTAATTTTAATAAAAGTTGGTAGTGTATTGTGCCTTGGCAGTTTAATCCATCATAGCAATTATTATTAAACATTTGCTTATGAATATAAAGTGACTACTTGTTAAGAAGAAAGAGACAAAAAACATGCAGACTCCTGCGCAGCCGCGTTATCGGAAGCAATTACACGTCGCTTTATTAATTTTCATAACTACCCTCCCAAGATCAAAGGATGCCGAACTGCGCGTGCGCTGCCCTCCCGTTTGGTTCAAGTAAAACAGCAAGCTGAAAATAGTTTTAAAGTTAGTCCAAACCAAAGTGTCAATAAATCGACTACTTAGTATTTATAGTCATTTGTCACGTTAGCTTTGTTAGGAGCCTGTTTTGTCTGCTTCGTCGACCTGGTTGAAAGACAATTAATTTATCAAACCTTACCTACCTTACCTACCTTACCTACCTAGTACCAAGAAGTTTCGCCTCTATCGGTCTTTCATCTAAGTGCCTGGCGAGGCCGGCGCTGCACAACTGGTCAATCAGTTACGATTGACAATCGCGGCGCGACCATGAACGCTTCAACCTAACAGCATAGATACGATACTCTAAAATGCCTTTAGGCAGTATACTAGACACTGGTTTAAATTCGTGTTCCTTATAACACTTAGTATTAGTTTAAATGTGTAGTGATGCCTTAACGCTAACGCCGGAGAAAACGCTGGCACCTTTACCTTGTACCACGCATACGGCTACTGTTTACTGCGCGGGCCCTTGAACACGTTTTAACAACACTCAGCCTGCATATCATCTTTGATCTTGACGACACTTCAGACTCCCAGTAGCTTTAAGTCTTAATGGAGCCGATGTTCAGAATTCGATAACTAGGTTAATGTTCAGAAGGATTTAAGCGATAACGTAAACATTAAATTGCAGAATAATAATTTCAGACAGGAGATGCATTTCTCTTGTTAGTTAAGTAAAATTCAAATCTAATATCTTGAAGGTAGCTAGACCCAAAGAAGAACGTGATTGAGGTTTGTTAAACCTAACGCGAGACCTACTGGTAGTGAATCCCACTTGGCATTAAGTCCACCCATTGTTATAAAGCTTGATTAAATAAAGAAAAAAAATTCTGCTTAACTACCATTATGTATCGTAAGATTATTAAACAAGTTCTTAATTTAGTTATTTTTGTACTACATAGATACCTATTGCATTTATGCTTAAGTGCTTAATTCAGCATCTCTCAAATTCTTAAAATCCCATGATTTGATTAGGTATATACTAACAAAACCTACAAAAAAAAATAGATAGGAATTTTCGAAGTCACATTGTAAGAACTAGCAATAGCAAAGGTAAAGGAGGACATGCATTGCAATCCCGGATAAAATAAATCAAGATACCGAAATAAAACAAAATTTACATGCGTCACAAGCGGTGAACACTGGAACAGAAGAGAGACTTATCTCGCTAAAACGATTCCCACATAAATAAAGCTCATCGGATATGAAACCGTATTTACATAAGAAAAATATAAAGAGGCCTAAACGATAGGTCCATAAGGGCGCCGTATCGGTCGGGCCGGCACTTGGGACTCCGCGCACGTTTGCGGGGAGAGCCACGCGTTTAATAACAATACGAAATATCAGTTCGTTCCTTCGATCGCAAATCTACGTCAATAACATATCCAATAGTAGCGCTCAATTCATTTCGACATAATCTAATATGGCAGGGCACGTTTACCGCCTAAATCTCCCGCCACATGTCGCCAAGATGGCCGGTCGCCCGAAACGCGAAACTAAAGAAAAAGGAGATCACGAATCGGTAATATCTTTCGAGTCCATAAACTTAAATGTTTATTTGCAGTAATATTTTGTCCTTCTGCACATATTGTTTTGTTAACTATATATTGGGTCAGATAAAATGATACTAGATATTGAACTGGGAGGAAGTGCTTCTTGCTTTAATGTACGTACTAGTTTATGGCACTTACCAATTTATGGATTTTCATAAACGTAAACGCAAAGCGTAAACTTATTAGGTACTCCTAACACAGATTATATTTTACTACCCCGTAGAAAAAATTTCTTCTGTGCTCTTACAGCAATCATAAAAAGGCAGAACTGATGCCTAAGAATTTTCCTAGGTTCAGCAGTTACTAGATAGCAGTTCATCAGAGAACTACATTTTAATATAATACCTATAATATTAGGTATATTAATGACTACTCCAATTATTTGTAAGTGAATACGTAATAAAACCTAAATTACTAAAGATAAACAAAGACAAGCTTAACATCTCTTCCAAGAGTCAACTTAACTTGTCAGTAACTCAACTTGTAAGAGTTACAGTTATCAGATTTCGTAAAATTGACTGAGTAGAACAAAACTGACAAAAACACGTAGAGTACACTCTCCAAGTTCGTTTCGTAAACCTAGTTTATGGTAACCAGGGGAATAGCAAATGTATTCGCACTTTTCCTTTTGCTAAAATGTAGTTAAGTACTTTTTACTACCCCAGTCAAAGAATTTGTGTTGACATTTTTGGTTTAAGATTACAGAAGAAACGGTGTGATAAATTAACGTTTTCAAATGAATCGAACAAAGACTTTTTTAGATGATCAGTTTCCTCCATTGCAATAAATCGGTCAGTCGGATTGAGAACGTATCCAAAGTAGCGTCTTTCTTTGTCCTGCCCTTTTCCCATTTTACTTGGGGTCGGGCCTCCTTGTACAGCGGCGCCAGGCACCTCTGTCCTGGGTTGTCGTAGAGGGTATGTGAAGGGCTTTTATATCCCGCTCCACATTTTTCCACCGGGTAGCAGGGGTAGCAGGGGTCTTCCTCTATTGCGGGGCTTGGCTGAAATATTTAGTGAAGCTTTCAGCGTATCCAAAGTAACGTAATTCTTTAATAATAACAATTCGGAAGTCCCCCGACTAACCATAATGAGTCACGACAACGATAACACGTGGACTAAACTCCAAGAAACCGGAAATTCGAAAAGGTTTGCTGCCACGATCAAATTAAACTAGGGTTAATTGATACGTATTCCTCGAACAACTTTGACAACCTCCGTGTAATGATATACTTAGTCTGATTACAGAAAGTGGCTAAGTTAATAGAAGGAGCGGCGCGCCGGTGCAGTGCCAGTACAAATAAACTGAAATTGCCGCAATTAGTCCGCCTATCTAATGCATTGATTGATCAATCATCGGACGTCGATCGAGGCAAGTGCTTTGTCTGCAGCCGCATTGTCCGCGGACGTGTTCCCTCGACTTTCCGAATTGTTTCAAAGAAGAAGAAACATGCGCAGAAGATACGATTCATTTCACTAATCTTGGCAAATTAAGCGCTCATAGCCGCGCGGCGAATGATTGATATTAAGGTCAATCAATTCAATATGAATGTGTACCTACTTATATTGATTGATAAGTGGGTCCTGTTAGTGTAAGTTGGTCCAGATAAAGTAATCCCAGTAGTACTGTCCTATTCGAAGCTGGTCACAGATGCGTTATTATCCCTGAGGACTGAGATGGTCGCCTCTTATATAAAAGTGTAACCGGCATCCACACCTTTCCGACCGAAACACAATTGTTGAAAAACAATAATTTTACGGCAGAAATGGGTGTGGCTGTGTTACCGCCCCGGGCGAACCATATACAGGTTCTACCACCTATTATGTTGTTGGAATTTGTTGGGAAAATTAATAAGAATTTTAGGATCCAATTGTAAAGTATCTGTCGAACGTTACGTAGTCTTTGTCGGTAATGGCAAGCGATTTCGATTGATTCCGTCATTGTGTCGGAGAGTAGTGATTTCAGCACGATTTGTTCCACCGGACTCCCGTGGAACAATATCCACCCAATAATGAGTTACCAGCAATTTAAACCGGTGAAACAATACTTTATTTAGATATAATTTGTCTAAGAAGTAATTCAATAGATTTCCGTGTTGTTCCTGCTCGCTACCGCTACTTCAAATTGCGCGGTAGGTCGTGAAGCACAATTTGATCAAGTTTTTATTACAGTCAAGATTATTTTTAAAGTGTTATTAAGTATACTTAACATCTTTTTCAGTAAATCTCTTAAATGTTACTTTCCAGGACGCGAAATGATACATGATTGTGCTTGTTATTATTCCACTGTCATAATTATTATCACAACACAAAAAACATGTTTTCGCCAAATTTAGTTACGTTCACAATATACGTTACTATACTATACAGATTGTATGTTACAGTACAGAAAAATATATACATGTACAAGATCTTTACTGGCCATTGTCTTGATGGAATTAGTTTTTCATCATCCCGCCGAGGTACGGGTTTGATCTTAAGGGCCAGTGGTCACGTGCGTCCATAGCTATTGATTTTCATTTAATTCGACGCGTGCTCCCGTTGTACCCCTTTGCCCCGCAATCGAAATGGTACAATGTGAGGAAATTGCTACTTCGATCACCATCAGCGGCGAACTGATTGAAGGGTAAATAAATGAATATACACTTTCTGATACATTGTGCGCTTGCTTTTTGTGTCATGTTGTCCAAGAAATTTACAATGATTATAGATTGAATCAATTTGAATCTGTCAAAGCAAAATTACATTTTACTCACGATTTGTATAATAGAGTTTCAGCACTTAAGATACTCAGTGTCATAACTCCAAAATATTTAATATCCAAGACGCAACAGACTTACTGCAGACAGACTGCTTTGAAACGCATGAATACACCACATGAAATTATTCAGCTTACGTCTTAAATGCTGTTCTCTGACATTCACTTGGTTTTGAAACTAATATCATTATTATAACTTCATGTTTTTTTATATCCGGCAGTTTCATCGATGTGACGTTGTGGTTAAATCTTTCTTCAGAGGTCTTTGGGACACTGCGCGCGTGATTTAATATTAGTGGGCGAGATGCCGCTTCAAACGATGCAAATTCCTTCCTATTATGTTATTTGAGACAGAAGTTAAATGATTTGATTCCAAGACAAATCAAATTTAGATTGAAGTTCTCAACATCATTAAATGTCAATTGCTTATACAAAGAGGGGGGTACTCCGTGACATGATTGGAATTGGTTGTTAGAAGTTTATTTTGATCAATTACTTTTAGATAGGCGCTCGTCGTTTTTTTTGCAAACAAATTGTTTTTAGTAGCACAGTAAATTTCGAGATAGCTTACGCCGCCCAAAAATTAATTGATCGGATCTCGTTCCGCAGAGGAAACAGCGCGGAAGAGTTTTAATTAGCGAGAAAAAAGGCACCACAAAACTTCGGACGTAAAAAACCGGGAGACAAGGGTGGGCGTAGGAAGAATAAAATCTCCCGCTCGTAATGCGGGCAACATTTGTGTGAGGAAGACGCTCAGTAATGGAAGACAAATTTCAATATAATTTGCAATACATAAGCGTGTTACT
Source organism: Dalla quadristriga (assembly GCA_018245335.1). Taxonomy (NCBI): domain Eukaryota; kingdom Metazoa; phylum Arthropoda; class Insecta; order Lepidoptera; family Hesperiidae; genus Dalla; species Dalla quadristriga. The sequence continues at coordinate 4,723 of DWLO01003065.1, read as the reverse complement.
TTAATAGCCCAGAACCACCCTTCAAATTAAACGGAGCTTAAGTTTTATTTTATTTTTTCCTCCTCTGTTCGATAGCGGTGCGGGCGCGTGAGCGGGCGCCCGGGGAGCCGCGACGAGCACGGGGCGCCGGGAAAAATATAATCCGACCAAATTAATTGCTTCTACTGGCAATAGTGGTGCGGCCGCGATGCCGCCAAATCAAATTAAGGACGCGCTATAAAAACCAAATTAGTGCTCGCTTTAACCGTGAGAGGGTATTTAGTTACAAGACGTTAGTTCAAATCCCGCCATTTTCATTAACAATAAATATCCCCTCGCAGCCGCACGGAATCCTTATTGTTTTACTTTTTACACCCTTGTGTCCCGACGGGATGTACGCGGACGACGTCTCCTGCGAACCTCTGGCTAATTTGTTCTTTTTGTTTACTTACTTATAGGGCGAAGGTAATAAAAATTTGTGTTGCGCGAATTGTATGGACTTTAAATTTTATATAACCACCGCCGGTGCTTCAGGGTGAGGTTTGCATTTAATTGGGGAAAAATGTACGGCCGACGAAGCGCTTCTGTGCGGATTCTTAAACTAATTGGACGGCCGTTACAAAGTTTTTTCCGCTTTAACCGTTTGCGCAATCAAAAGTAGGGAAGGAGGCTTTTCCGATAGAGATGCGCTCCTAGGGAGTTCGACGAGCCTTTACTTGTAAACCCCGTCGCAAGAGCTGTTTGATATCTGGTAAAAACTCCTTAAATGAATACTTAACGGTTATTCCAAGTTGGTCCCATATTAGACACATGCAATATTGAAGGGGTGAGTTGATGTGTTTTTTTCGGCACGTTAGGCCTTAATTACAGGCGATGCAGTGGATTAGAGGGCGGCGGCGATTTAAAACAATAAGCTGACACCGTCATTAGTACCGCCGCTGAATATTATAGCGCCCTCGCCTTTCTAATGTGACGATATTACATATTTATTATGCATCCTTAGATTAAAAGTTAAGATACAACGTATTATGATATGGATACAAAGTCATTTCCACGAATTAGACGATGTCTCATAATTGGTAGGTGCACTTTTGATAGCTACCTGAAGAAAATGATTACTTTTTATGTTATATTTAGCTAAATTTGTATTTTGTGTTGTAGTGTTTGTGTGGAAAAATACATAGATTTAATTATTTTTCGTTTTTTTAAAATGAATTATATAACTGTGTTTGACATCAACTGTACATATAATGAAATCTACTAAAACGTAACCAAGTTCCATGAATTCAAAAGTGTTACTAATACTCTCAGTAATTACGTAGTTAATTGTAAATTTTTCAACCAAATGACTGCTTAGCACCCGTAACTAACGCCTTCTGAGATAAATGCGTGTAGGAAGTTGGGTTTAAATTAATTTCCTTCATAACGAGATTTAAACCAGTTTATTTTTAGTTGCCTATCAATGTGTTCTACAGTATTTACGTACGTACGAATTGGCATGAAAACCTTTTAATAACTCCAACAACAATTTATTGCTTCCTATTTTGGGCAAGGACTACTTCACACTCTTAAAAGTGCTCTGTTGTCTTTTCATCGCTTTATCGCGAGGTGCTTCTTTACTTTCTTTGTAATTTCCCTCCATCGTTACAGTGAGTTAGACACCGCCAAGCAGCTTTGGGCGGTAAATAATCCATCAACCATTCTTTCTAACAGACATAACATAACTTCAAAAAGTCAGAGCAACGTTATATCGAAACTCAACTTAGATTTAACCGTGGTTGTAAGTAAGTACTTGGACTATTTTTCATAAATCATACTGTTAATCATACTATAAATTTTTTTTACAATAGACTCCACACCAATATGAAAATACATACAAAGTGTGATTGAGTTGAGTGCAATTTTTTCACTGACATGATACATTCCGCTCACTATTTATGTTACTGATATGAATCAGATCATGTTCCTTTTTTGTCAACAGCCGGGCACTTATACGTGGATTTACGTATCTACTTACATAATTCAATAGTGCCTAATGACAGCTTAATGTAATTCGTACGTTGCCTAATCGCCACTGTTTGTTGTTCGTCATTACAGGTCTGAAAAGGCAGCGGCCGAAAATGGTAATTATATTATTAGAATTACCACGATGATTGCAGGAAACATGTTATTTAACGTAAGGCGATACGATCTTATCGACGATCCTAATTCGGAACGTGTGGATATTATCGCTACCTGCCGAAATTGCCCGGATACGCATTGGTTATCCGACACATGGTTTTTGCTATTACATTAAATATTTGTACAGCGTGCTCCAGTAATTATGATCTCATATTATTGAGGACTAGTCTACTCTACTTACAGCCTTTCAGGGGTTGATGCAATCCACTATTAATTAATACAGAAAGTAAAGATGCGTAATTAGCTTCGAGAAAAACAATGAAGGAAACGCCACGAAGGCGCTATTTGCGACAATTTATCATTTTGACAGCGTAGTAAACAGAGAAATGTCGCAACGCAGATACAGCACCCCCTATAAGGTGTTATTATCGAGACAAAGCGGTCTGTTTGTCTATCACGATAATCTGTGGACTGGCCGTTTCAATTCCGTGTTGTGTAAACGCCCTAATGGACTCCGGTAATGTGACACGCTTGACGATTTTACTCACAAATTGTACGAAACTCTATTACAATCTAATGACAGCCACCGTCTAATTGCAAGGTTATTACGTTTTGTTGTGCTCGCGAGTTAATGATACCGCTCTGTAATTATTGGGCGAGGTGAAACCCTGAAGATGTGTCGAATTGAATCGTCGGGTGTAGTGTTGCCAGATGGAATGAGGGAAAACGGCAGGACTAACCGAAAATGAAAAGCAATTAAATAAAACAGATTAAACTTCTAATTCGCTGTAGAGTTTTATAATTAAATGTTACAAATTATATTTAATTAGGTAGGTACGTAAAAGTTGTTGTACTTACCTAATTGATTAAACGTCGTTGTTAACTGCAACTACTTTCTGAAGAACGGTAAGATAATTATTTCATAATCAACAGATGTCCGAGTTCATTTTTTAAAGAGAACGAAGAAGTAAGCCGCCATGTACTAATTCGTCGCCACTACCACCCGTGTTCACCTTAAATATGACTGTGCAGTCATTAGTGTAAATTAGTCTATTCTATTAATACTCTAATTATTTGAATTAGTATAAATTAGTCCAGTTAGAATTCCTTACTAGTCATATTCGGTCAGGTACCATTCGGCGTCTTTATGTTTTCCGTTACGTCGCATCCCAGTTCGGGGCACACCTCGGTATCGTTGAGCGGGGGTGTGAAAACGGCAAATACGAAACAGCAATGTAGTACGTTTCTATATAATATTAGGCAGGCATCTGATTGTTACTTTGACTTCACTTTTTACATTTTTAAATTTTATTCTAGTGTTTTTGTCCTTTTGTGTCAATATTGTCTAACGGATTTACGAATCGAATGACGGTTTAAAGAATTCTCAAGAAGGATTCTGAAGGATTCCGTAGAAGAATTGTGTACTGTAAACACAATTTATCGGTATTATTATAATTAGGACTTGAGATTGATGTAAAGAATTCTCGATCGAAATTCAAACTGCTTATAATATAATGGTTTGTTACTGTAGAAATGCATGTGTAACTGTAGCTAACAGGATTGCAGTGATAACAATTTTATAAATCCCTATCCCAAAATATTTAAATCCTAAAAATATCTGAGAGTCTGGCAACACTACTCGTGCGGATAATGGCGGCTTGGCCCACCGCCGGATGCGCGCACTCGATTCGAATCATCCACGTATCAATGAAAGGGGGCGATTAATTTTTAATAATCGCCCCGAGCTACCTTAAAATTGCCGGTTTACTTTGCACACACCTATCAATCAAGTGATGTGATTTTGAGCAAACGAACATTCCTAAATTTTGGCAATTTTATTACCATACCACAAGCACCCTATTTATAATTCTTAGGTACATGGTAGATAGTAGTGCATTATTTCTAAAACATATTAAGTACCTAAGTGAATAAATAGAAATAATTGAAAACTAATAGGTAGGTACATAATATCTTTAAAATCAAATCAAGGAACTTTAAAATAGTGTGGATGGTAAACGACAAAATATAAATTTAAAATGTCACAATAGGAAAGAGCAGCGCACGAAAAAAATATTAGAATTAGAATTACTGACGCGCTCCCGGGTTGTATCTCCGGTCGGTCCCCTGATGTTAATTATGAGTGAGATGGGTAATTATGAGATCTTTTTACTTATAAACCTTATTAAACTTTAGGCACTGCGTAAATGTCTAAAGGATAAAAAAAAAAATACCACATGGAGGTAGTCTAGCGCATTGTAACTAACAAAATGGCGGCGATGTAACTTAACAGGATGCCAAAACTGCAAACATATCCACTCCTCCTCCTTCGGCAAGCAACCCGAAAGAAGCAGAATAAACACAGCTATTCACAATATTAAAAAGAAAAACTACAACAATTCTCCAATCCAACCGCACTACAACCACTAAAAACCATCAAACGCAAGCCAAACAAAACAAACACGACCGTCCCCATCTAAAACTTTTCGCGGTCCTCTATTTGGGGAAATAATTACAGTTTATTAAACTGGTGTTTTCACTAATTTATTCGGTGTTGCGATAGTATAAATGTGATTAACTAATGACATCCTAAGCAGTGTTTATAAGTGAAAAATAGTAGTTCACG
>DWLO01003064.1:0-11499 GCA_018245335.1 Dalla quadristriga | reverse complement strand
GGTGTTAGTCCAGTTAGTATGAAATGTTAATAGGAATGTTAGTTGGTCAGTATTCTTTAGTATAAGGACTTGTAACATTCCGCTTATAAGTCAGAATTTAGACAAGTACATGCGGCATTAAACACCATACGATACTATAGCAAAACTGATTTTATTTGCTTGCTGATATGATAATTGATGATGATGATGATTTTGCAATCATGCATTTTTTTTTATAGATATTAGCCTAACGAACAAGCAGACGGGCCATCTGATGGTAAGTGGTCCCCGTCGCCTATGAACACTCGCAACACCAGAGGAGTCGCCAATGCGTCGCCGACCCTGAAGGAGAACTCTTTTTGCGCTTCTTTTGAAAATCCCCATGTCATAGTCCACTGGGGAAACCTCAGACGGAAGCTCATCCCACAATATATACATGCGCGGCAAAAAAGATTGCGCGAACCGTTTCGTGGAGGACCGCCACGAAGCCAGTTGGTGTGGATAAAATCTCAGTCTATGTATTGTATTATTATTACATTTTTAAATTATTAAAAAGTGAGACAATATGTAAGTATAATAAGGACAGTCTGACAGGAAGGAAGTCGCCGACACTGGGTGACTTGAGACTTGGGACGCGTTCGAATGAAACGGGGCGGATTTCTGAGGATCTACATTTTTATTAATACTTGGACGATCAGTAGAACTTCACTTTACCCAGTATACCAATACAGTAATATAAATAATATATTGGGACCTACCATGTGCGTGCAGGTACCAAACAGGTATTCCGATAACGCAACATGTATTCGAATAACATGAAGCAAAATGCGTCTCACATCAAACTTATTCGCAGAAGTTTGCGCGCAGGGGTCACTGCCCTTGCATACTCCTTAATGTGAATAATGTCAGGGAAGGCGGTTGACTTTGCTCGTTTACTTGGTTGATTAAACTTGAGTCAATATTGTGATCATGTACAAAATAAACAAAGTGAATGCCTCATACGAGACATCCGTCTTTGTGTAGCGCGGCTAGGCGTCTATGCTTTTAATCTGAAAGACATAATGAGATGCAATTTTAATTGAACTTACCTGCACGTCAAATCTGAGTACGTTAACGATCATGTAACGTGTTCATGATCCAACACCCTTTCATCCCAATTTTCACCCCTGATGATGGGATTGAGTAAAATAAATACTAATCAGTTGTCAATCTTAAAATTTAATTTGTGGTTTTGTTTTGCTTCATGTCATACGTACGAACATAGATCGAAGCATGTTAATTTTAATCATTGAACTAAAAGGATTCTTAGATTTTTGATAACAAGATAATTTTCATTTATGCAACAACAAAAATTGTTAAGTCTTGATTAGCATAAAGGTCTCGGTGTTAAGTTTTTAAAACTGATTATTAGCTGCTTCTAAAGTAAAATTGCAGCATTTCATTGCTTTTTTTTTACTGTCAGGTGTAACATCGCGGATGACTTCGACGCGATTGTCCGCAAACGTGTGGCGTCCATGCTGAGCCGGCTCGTGAGCAGCACCTCGGCATATTGCCGTGCAAGCTGGACGAGCTCTCTGGAGGAGCTGGAATAGTGCACGCATTCTCGCCAACAGGCGATGAAGTGTATTTGGCACCTAAGTTTCGTTTTTAAATACTAAGATAGGCTAAGTACTACTTCGAAGTATTTCTTAGATTTATTTTTATTTTTTATATTGTTAATACTAACAGAGCCTAAGTTGCATTGTACTAAAAAAATATGGATGCATAACTGAAATAAAGATTTATTATTATTAAAAGTCTAGGTCTACTTTATACAAATTTGATTCATCATCAATGTTGACAATAAAACTACGGAAATTTTAAGCATCATTTAAGTGATATATACCTAATTTTTAAAAATTGAAATGTAACCGACGTCTTAATTTATTTATCAATTATACCTATATATCTGTATAATTATATTTATCAATTATATTATATTATTACACCAGCTGCGGGATTAAATCTATTGAAAATGTGCAATAAAGCTGTTTATTAGCTTACGTAGCTGTGAATGGGAGGAAGTCGGGGGACGGAATGCAGCTTACTCAATGCTATCGTGCCTCGCATTCCGATCGGAACGTCTTCACATCGCAATACTTATGTAAATTGAATGTATTGAAAGATGTAAGCCTTCCTTTAAATATCATATCTATTTTGTACCATGACATATAAATAGGACAAATAGTCTGCTCGTTGGAAGACCACATCACTACTCAGGGGTAGCAACGCACCTGTGACCAGATTCGAATAAATACCTACGATACTTACTGGACGATTAGGTACTAATATTACAGGACTAATTTACACCAATAGTGCTAACTCCCACAATCCTATTACCAACGAATACTTACTTACCAACGAATGATCCTTACACCTTACCTTACCTTACCTTACTCCGAACAGGCCTTCTCACCGGACTCACTCCGGTCATTGATCGCATAATACCAACAAGTAACGGCTTGAAATTGGTTGCAAAAGCATAGATTAATTTTAAAAAGATAGAGACTTTACCTGTCTATCGCGCGTGTTCTGAAACGTATATGGCCAGCGTCACAGGTTTCGTTTAGTCGCTCACGAAGAATGGTCTTGTTTGCAAGCGATACGACAACTTAGCGGAATTCGTATTGAGTACGTCTGAGTGTCCCTGTTGTTGGTTATGCACGATACATGAATGCAAAGGTGCACGATACAAGAATTTTAACTGTGTCGGTGCGTGTTTACGTGTATTTGCATCTAGTTAATTTTTCTGTAACACAATATATAAGCTTACTGTATCTACCTATTTATTTCAATCTAAGTTCAGAAGGAAAGTTTTATAAGTCTGAGTACACTTAAAAAAGCCTGTATTAAAAAAACACCTACGTGCCAAAAAAAAATTTAAATCATATTCCAACAATAAAATAGTAGTGTTTGCTCCTAGCGAATAGTTAAGAAAACGAGAAAACGTAGTTCTTTGTATGCTATACCTGTAAACACAACATATTCAAATCATATTCATTAATGTTCAAAGTATTTGAATTACCATTAGGGAAAGGTTCCTTCCATTCTGATATTAAGTTACGCTATTTTAACTGAACGCGTTATCAGTTTATTAATGGTCGGCCGTTTCATATCAATCTTTGCAATGACTAGAGCAATTTAAAAAGTATTTGCGGTTTTTAAACGATTTGTAATTCAATAATAATTTTCTTTAGAATTATTCCTGTTTTAAATTAGAATGTCTTATCAGACAATGTATTAGTCATGACATTGTCGCCTAAAATTTAATTTAATTGCATATAAAAAACAAAATTTTATAAAATATCATTTGCTAAGAAATATCTAGTAGCGACATAAAATTGTTATTCATCGTCATAATCTTCCTTCCTTCTTCCTGATTTTATCAATATCCGAGAATCGTCCTGTCAAATATGCAGGTCAATATGTTGTACGTCCGTGGACAAGCCAAATATGCAGGTCAATATGTTGTACATAAGTACTTCTTACGTCCATGGACAAGCCGTATGCCTGACCACAGATAAATAGAACGTAACGCTGAGCGCCGTGTGGAGACGGCAGAAAATAATACAAGTATCATTAACCAATCTTTTCCCGCGTAAAAGAAAAAAAAAGAGTGTCGTACGAGGCGAGTAAATAACGGAGAACGAGCAGCGTCCTCTGTGCAGCAACTAACATCTACTGCGATCACCAACCCGGCTGCCCAGCTCCTGTTTTTCCTGTTTTTGGGAGAGGTCTTTAATCCAGCAGTGGACTGGTATAAGCAGGCGATGATAATGAAGTCTGATGACCTATACTTACCTGGTAGGAAGAACCCCAAAGTAAAGGAATAGTGCAAACTGGTCATCGCACTATTACTATAGAATATACACTATTTATTCTACATTTATACCAAGCTTGGCATAGGACGGTCCATGGCATATAAAATATCTCAAACATTTGGCATATCGAATGATCAAACTAAAAACCACTCTATGCGAATCGCAACGGTCATAGCTGTCGAAAGGCTGAGTCATCGTGAGGTCACTACTATCATTCTAAATGTATTTATTTATTTAGTATTACCAACAAGACATGCACTATACCTATGTACATAATCAATCTAGTCTTAGTTATTAGCTGAATTGGTTGGCAGTTACCACAATTCGTATGTTCTAAAATTATGGGTTTAACTACTTATCCTGTTTACACTTACAGTGTTCAATACGTAAACTACGCAGAACTTTGTAATTAGTCTGAATGATTAAGCAACAATTAATTTTATTGCAGTAGAAATCGGCTTACTTTGTCGGACTTACTCCTTGACTAAATTGGGTTACTGTAGTCAACCGTTGGCCACTAGCTCTACTACCAATCCGTATTAGAGCAGCGTGGTGGAGTACGATCCTGGCCTCCTCAGATACGAGGGGAGACCCGTGACCTGCAGTGGGCCACTAGAAGTTGCAGCCAGTCAACCCTTGACGATGCCGAGAGAAAGCAAACTACTAACTTCCAAATCCACCAATTGGACGACCTAAATCATTAGTTAATTCTGTTTATTCTGTTACTGGTCTGCAATAAATAAACTTTCTATCGTATTGCCATTTGTGCTGTACATTATACACTACATACCAATTATAATTATATTTCATCTTAAATAAATATATTTTTCATGTAGTCAAAGCTTAAACAGTTCCTCATGTGCTTTAACATAAACCTCTTTGTTTCCCCACGTAATTTACAATAGGAAAGTGTAGCCTAACCGACAAACGTATGAGCAAGTCATTTGCCAAGTAGTTAATGAGTTCGTAATTTTTAATAGAGAAAAAAAAAAAAAATTACGAACTGTTTTCGCCATTAGGCTTTGTAAAAAACTAGGTATATGAAAATTTAATTAGATAAAATTATGATATAAAGTGTAAGCGTAAAACGAGACAAGCAATGAAATTTTAGTACAATCCAAAGCTACCATAAAATTGCTACTATTAATAATTGGACGCTCAAAACATTCCTTGAGTCGCAATGAGTAATAATGATCGTTCAAGTTGTTCCCGATATCAATTTAAAGCGAATTCTGTGGTTAGGGAAGTTCGAGCATGCATCTTAATAGTGGGTACCAAACCGAATATTATTTGAAATATGGAAATACCTGCTACAGATTTAATATCCATTACTTACTATTTCGTGAAGAAACCTGCATTCTTATATGAAAATTCTCCATATAGTTATAAAAGCGTTTAACACCATAAACAATTGACAACATTTAAGAATGTATTAGCCCCTAAAACCAAAATATCTGAGTTGAATCATATATTTCCATTTTTATATCATTAATTAATTTCGGAGAAAAAGAACGTGTGATTTCACTGCTCTGGAGAATTAGTTAGACAGTAGGAATATGTCACCTATGGCATGACGTTATTTGACACAGCCGACTTTTTTGAATAAGACGAATCAACTCCGAAATTTTACATGAATATAACTTACTATAAATCAAAATGCTCGGTGTTTCGCTACGCGACCAAATTCGCAATGATGAAATCAGTAGACGAACGAAAGCTACCGACATACTCGTAGGGCGCAGAGTTAGCAAGCTGAAGTGACAATGGGCACGCCACGTCGTTCGAAGGACTGATAACCTATGGGGAACAAAGGTCCTCGAACGGAAACCTTGACTCGGAAAAGGAGCACAGGCCCCCCTTCGACAAGGTGGACTGACGACCTGAAGAAAACAGCGGGAAACCACTGGATTCAAAGGGCACCGGACCGATCAGCGTGGCGTCGATTTGGGAAGGCCTATGTCCAGAAGTGGACCTCTTAAGGCTGATTGATGATATTTCAAAAAAGGAAAATACCTTATTTTTGGATCTAGTTTAATATAAAACAATACTATGAATGAAAATTTAAATGTCCGTAATTTTACAGTCAACAATGATATCGTAGTACATTTTTCAAAAGCCTACCTAGACTTTAACAATAATTGAAAATTTTAGAACGTGCGAGCGAGAGCGCTCCGAAATGTGATAAAAATGATAAAAAATATTATTATTATTATTATGCTCTTTACTGCTCCATACAAATATACAACAGTTTTACAAAACAGTTTACGATAGATGTACAAAAGGCGGTCTTATCGCTAAGTAGCAATTTCTTCCAGACAACCTTAAGATCAGGAGTTGTTGCAGACAGTTATAAATAAATAGGGTTCACGAAAACTTACAAGAAAGGAAGGGAATTAGTCATTTTAGATCGAATAAATAGCGAATCATAGCTACAAACACAAGTTAGCCGCAAAGAAGAGGAAACAAAGGAAATACGTCAGAGAAGAAGATGAAGAAAAGAAGAAGTTGAAAATCATAAAGCTAGCGTGTAACAATTTCATGCTTCCAGTAAGAAGATGTACGAGTACGTATATCTATACACGAAGAGCAAAATTGTTATTTGCAGCAGTTAAAACGGTTTTAGATTTGGCATTTAGTTGAGAGTCAAGGTGAGCTGTTTCTCTCGGCTGGACCGGTCTACCGAATTTTATGGCACCTTGCTTGTTTTTACACGGTCGCTTCCTTGCTTCTGTAGAAGGTGTTGACTCAAATATCACGTAGAAGCACATCATGCCTATTTAGAACGTATTCGTTGCGAGGTCAAATCTGTACATCCACTAATGGCTTTCGCAAGAAAAAAATTGCCACGTGTTTTATGACTGTCTAAAAAAACTACGTTTAGAATGTATGCCTGTTTGTTCGTGCGTGCGTTTGTATATTTGAGATTCACACATATTGATGGTATAAGCTGAGTTTCGGAATCAATGGTTGTTGAAATAACAAGTCTGGGGTTATGGATACTTTGTTGGGAAGAACAAAAAAGATGATCAAAGTTTGTAGAGGACCGTTATTTTGTTGTTTAAACTGAAACTTAGTAAAGGTATTAATTACTATTCAATAAAATTATATCGCACTCTTAATGATATACAGAACTAATTAGACATGGGCTCGAATTGAGCAACAGTAACTCACAGGCTTCTGTTAACGTTATTTATGATTTCAAATTGAAATTACAACGAATTTCGTCTTCTTTATTGACACAGCGTAACATGGGTCTCTTTCATTGTTATGTGTTTTTGCACCGGACAAGATTGCAGAATGGTCTATTGCGTTTCCTCAAAAATCTACTTTTTTGAGTTAAGCCAGTATATCACTAAGGGTGCGATATATATATATTCAATAAAAATAATAAAACACGCACTTTTAACATTCAAATCAAAATTCTTACCAGTTTATAACAAAGGCCCTAAGGGAAGAAACGATATTTTTCGAATTCTTGATGGAACTTGGCCAATTTTTTCATTTCGTTAGGCTGTGGCACCGCGTCGTGCCGCTTTATTTAGTCTAAGGCGCTCAGTTACTCGAAATTTGAACCCGAAGTCGTGACTCAAGCTTGCTCAACTGGTTTGTTACAAACATCCATACTATTGTGCTCAAACGCAAACTTACTCCTGGTGCTGTTGATCTGACTCTCTCTATCTCTATGGAAAGGAAAGAGAGGTTAAACTTAAGTTTACACACCAAAACAAATTTCGAGCCACGTCTTTGCGTTTGTCTTTGTAGTGAGTGAGTGGATACAATTATAGAGTAGAGGTCATTATTATTGACTCTCTCCGTAATTTTTCCATAGAAGTATTTTTGTGGTTTTTATTAATGTATATTATGGTGTCAAATGGTGTACAATAAAGATGTTGTTATATTGATTTGTGTCATAAGTAGGTGGCCCATCTATTTGAGCTATGGTGTAGCTTCTTAAATCCTAATTTAAAAAAATTGTATCGTTCTGATATATTGACCGCACACCAAATTGGACGTATAAAATTGCAAAAAATTCTATGTAAATTTTTATTTAGCTGAATGACTCACACATTAAAATATGGCCTTTAATATAATGAACGGACGAACAAAAGTGCTTTTCAAGAATATTAATTCATTCAACATGTCAATAACTGGTTCCTTCACTCCAAATAGCGGCTCTTCGCCGATGATATCTTAGCTGTTCCTATTGCCCTGGTACTCGGAGCTTTTGTTGTGCCAGTCGTGTTTATTTTCCCGTTTCTAAACCGGATTGTTTTATACTTATATACTTACTAGCTATTACCTGCGACTTCGTCTGCGTTAAATTAAAGTATTAAAAGTAAAAATATTTAAGAGGTTTAATAGTATTCGGGCTTAAAATATGCCAATTAGGGGTTATCAGTGTATTGGTCAGTGATTTTTAGATCAGTGACGAATTGCATGTTATCTATCAATGTTTCTGTAGAGACGTTTCTCAAGTTATGTGTCATGATGAAATAAAAGTTATAATTGAACGATTGATTGATCCTGTGACCCTTTTTGGTTCTCTATCAAATTATATGACGATCGGTTGTATGATTTAGCCCTGAAGACGTATCAAACCAACAAACATAGGAATTTTTCGCATTTATAATATTAGTAAAAAATAAGATAAGATTAGATAGCAATACTATCCGTACATTCATTGTCATTTCATGTCATTGTAGGTATGTTTTGAAAAGGTGACGTATTATTATTATTATAATACGTGTGTGAATGTGTGTGTGTGTACACACAGGTCTTATCAGGTAAAACAGAAACGTCATTCGGTATAACAAACTCATTTGAAAAAGCTTATGCGATATTTTTAGTCACTTATCTTTACTTATGGTTGGTCGTTATGGTGACAAAAATATGTTAATCGTTAAAGCCTCTAATGTTCAAAAATGTAAACAAAAGGATTATAATTTAAAATGTATGCACATGTAGGTTCCCAACATTCGCAGAAAGATCTTCCCAGGAAAGGATAAGGATCAGAATGACGAGGCGGTCAGAGCCTTCGTGACGTCAGCGCTGGAGATGAGTCTTATTGTAGTTTTTTTAACCACAACACGACTTGTTTTTCACGGTTGGGTTGGCCGAATGCCGAAGAGTTTTCGTCAGCTATATTTTTGACGCCGTGATTCAATGGGAGAATCGAATTAGTTGGGACTTTACAAAGTTGTACATGTACATCATTTGTTACTACTTAATATGTTGACGACTCGGTGGCACATTGGTCAGTGACCCTGTCTGACGAGCCGTGGGTCCCGGGTTCGATCCCCGGCCGGGGCAGAGATTTATTTGGCAGATAAATGTTTGTACTCGGGTCTTGGGGGTTAAATTTTGTTGTGTTTTCTGTGTATCCGCCACCCGCATTACAGGGAATCCTAGTGCGGGGGTGTGAGTGTGTGTAACTACAAAAAATATTATTAAGTGTGATGTAGGTTAATGTGGTTGAATGTCGGCGATTCACTTAAGGACACTGGCCAAGTAAAGAGCGAACGCGCCAGCCGGTTTCATAAGATCTTGCCTAGTTCTTGAACACTATGAAGGTGTGATATATTATATTATACAGCACTGTATCATATTAACACTGACAATGTACAAACAAGTGTTACGACAAAATAACAACTGGCATCCCACGCTGACTTTAGTTCAATTTAATGTAATGTAGCATTGTAGGCTTAGATTAATTTTAAAAAGGTAGATACTTTACCTGTCCCTCGCGCGTGATCTCAAAACCTCTCAGAAACTCAGAACCAGATACCTCTCAGAAATGCGATATTATTATTAGTACACCATCAAAAATACAATGGATAACACAAAAAATACTTAAAATTCTAAGGTACAAGGGCGGTCTTATCGCTAAGAAGCGATTTTTTCCAGACAAGCACATGGTGACGAGGGAAAGAATACAGCTATGAATAAGGTAGGGTGCACAAGAAAAGTTCATAAGGAAAATTTATATGAAATCAGCATCGATAGTCCTCTTTAGATAGCACTGTAATGTTAAGTTTAGAAGTTAGCTACAATAACAAATCAGTCGATACAAGTTGTTAGGTGAAAACGACCTGGATTTGTAAAACGTTTACCAATAACAACGTCCTTGCTTTCGAAAAATTCCGCACACCTTTTTCACTGTTAGATAAGTGTCGTGGGTGACCGCTAGAGGCAACATTTTTTGCACGCTTCCGTGCTTCGGAGGGCATGTTACAAAGTGGGTCCCGGTTGTTATCATCTGATAACAGTCGTTAAGCCTTGTCGGAGGTTTCAGGTCGCTCCGTCGCTTTGTTGCAGCGTGAAAGAAGGGCAAACCAAATACAATGTTAGGTATATTCTCCTTCTTCCTATATGCAAATTAAACCACAGTCTCCACTTTATCTGATATAAATAAAAAGGGTTTATTTATGGTTTATGTCATAATTTTTCAATTTCTCTTTTTTTAACATGATTGAATATAAACAGGAACCTGTAATTGTTTTAATTACATAATGCTATAAGCATTTTAAATTTAAAAAGTAATGTAGTTAAATCAAATCTGCAATGAATTTCATCACACTACGTTCAGGTTGTCAATGCAATACCAAAAGCTAGGTCAACCGCTAAACCGCTACCAGAACACTAAGTCCACAATTTTAAAATATAGTTTGAGAACGAAAAATAAAGTAGGTAGTAACTAAGGAACTGGCTGGGCTTTTTACCCCATTACGTAAGAAGGAGATTACGATTTATTGGCAGACTTAGTTTCTAATGAGGGCTGAATATGATATTACTAAAGGGGGGGGAAGCAAATCTGGAATGGAATTGCGATCTCCTGCCACTCCCCGTTCCCTCTTGAACCGTCGGTACGAATATGGTCTCTAGTTAGGTAGTCTCTAAACGGCGACGAGTAACCTACCGGTAGGAGGGAATGAATAAAAAATCACATTGATTCAAAATTATATTTACAACCTATTAAAATTTACATTAGGCAATATATGTTACATTTATGTTTATAAAATACAAAATAAGTATATACATAATATTTAAGAAAAAAGTCTTCTGGTGATTTTGATTATAGTAAGAATAAATCCGATTTGTAGTTCGAATAATAAAGGTATGCATAAACCGATATAAAATAAGTCTTTTTTTAACCGCATTAGATAACTATTACCAAAGGTCGACTTGTAGAGAAGGCCTTAAGTTAAGGGAAAGTAAGGGATTAAGTCTACCGTTTGTAAAAAAAATACAATAAAGTAAATAAATAAATAAAAATATAATCATGCCGTTAGCGTAAGATCAACTGGACCCAAAAGAAAAAGATTCTACATTGAGCAGAAACTGGTGGTACGATCGAACATGATTGCTTGGACACAATTAGTGAATTAAGCATTTTTGTCGAATCCTGTAAGGGTTCGAGTACAATAAACGTTTCTTTGGTAAGTAAAAAGACCTGTATACACACAAACAATGTATTTTAATCAGCAGATACAGCTCCCCTGAATCTAGTGTTGAGGCTGCAGTAGGAGGTGCAGACACACGGGTTCCAATGGCTCTAACAGAGATGGCATTATCGAATCTTGAAATGTGTGTATGCTCTAAACAATTATTTGGTAAGTAAAGCAGCCTGTATACACACAGAGAAAAGGTATAATGATCAGCA
>DWLO01003063.1:0-11500 GCA_018245335.1 Dalla quadristriga | reverse complement strand
CATTCTAATGTGTTTTTGCACCGAACAAAATTTCAGAATGGTTTTTTGCGTTTTCCCAAAAATCTACTTTTTTGAGTTAAGCCAGTATATCACTACTTTTTCATACATACATTTGTACTCCTTCATATCGCACCCTTAATGATATACTGGCAACGGTCAACAAAGAAGGCGAATTTCGTTGTAATTTCAATTTTAATTAAAGATGGCGTTCACAGAAGCCTGTGAGTATGCGTAACTCAATTCGAGTCTATGTCTTATTAGGTCTGTATATCATTAAGGGTGCGATATGACACACCACCATGTATCATATTATGTCGTCATCCATTTTCAAGTGAGGATCAATGCATTCTCACTTGAAAATGAACTAGTCCTGTTCGGGAATAATAGTAATTCCAGTTACTTGGTCACTGATGATTACTAATATTTTTGCCATTTAATCTCTCCAATATCAAAGCTACCTTATAAGTATCATTTTGCCACAAACATTACGAGCACAAACTAACAAACACACTTTCACATTTATAATGTTAGTAGGTAAGGTACGTGTTGAATTCCAGCACGCCGTTTAAATGTACCGACGTCAATAAAAAGAATCGACTATACGCGGATTTGGGTCACCCGACCCGAGTTTTTGTCGGAAATAACGGTCGGATTTTATTTATTTTGTTACACGGCATACCTTTGTTTGAGTTTTGGTGTATAGTGGACGTGAACGTAATAAATTGTGATGTTGATCATGTTTGGCAACTCAACGAGATGGGCTGCACTGATAATCAGCGCTGCTGGTTCTTTGCAGAGCCGCAGCAAATGCTGCGTGCAGTGGTTTTTGTTACGTCCACTGCAACATGAATAACTGACCAACACTATGAAATGAAATGAAACTTTATTTGCATAAACTTTGCACTCAATATCAATCTCTCAAATATCTCAACTTTGGCTAGAGTGTATGTATGTACTGGACCGTACTGGGTGTCCAGTGTGTATACGTGTGTAATGGACCGAAACTAGTCGGGCGATCCCGATAAATCAACGTATAGTATAGCCGTGTTTAAAATTACTGATAAGTGATAAAAATTACACTCTTCAGACCTTAATAACTCCAGAATTATTATTGGTTTATTCATGAAAATTGGCTAGGTAGTCCATGACTTTTGTTACGTGCAAAATGCAAGGGTAGGTCTGATAGTTTTTGAGATATGAGGGGTCAAGAGTAACTCGAAATGGTTCATGAAATATATCGCACGCTTGCGAAAACGCAATAAACCATTCTGTAATTTTGTCCGGTGCATAAACACATTAGAACGAAAGAGACCCATGTTACGCTGAGTTAACAAAGAAGGCGAATTTCGTTGTAATTTCAATTCATAGATGACACTAACAGAATCCTGTGAGTATGCGTAACTTAAATCGAGCCTATGTCTTATTAGGTCTGTATATCATTAAGGGTGCGATATATCCCTCCGGTGCTTCATTTTTTTTTATTTGCCCCGAATACAAGGGAATTCCTTCGTCTGTCCGTACTTTAAATGAAATAATGAAACTTTCGCAGTGTTGCTAAGATGTGCGAGCGAGAAAGATGCGAAACGTGACATCCTCCTTAAGAAGTTGAATTGAAAACTAGTTGTAGTTTCACTTCCCATCTAGATGTTCTACCTATGTTCAATGTAAGGACGGTGGGAATAACCGCTTTTCACTATAAAAATGAACCATGTGCTCTGTCGAGTGGTTTTTACTATTTATTCAACAGAACTTTATGGTTGAGACTTCAAGCATAACACTCAGCTTAAAAAACTATAGAGGATATCAGCAATAAAACGCTTACACGCTCGCACCCCCGCACTAGGATTCCATGAGTTGCCGATGGCGGACAAACAGAATACACAACACATACATTACGATTGACTCTCGCCGCGCGACCATGAGCGCTTCAACCACTTGCATAATGGCAGGAAAGCGATCTCAGTTGTTTATGGTCATTGACAACTTTCATTTGCAAACGCTCCGGCCTTGCAACCGGCTTGACAAGTGCCTTGGCTCGTAAATTACCATAGCGACATCGTAGCCCGTATGCAATCAAGTTAACAACCGGAGAAATGTAAGTACGATTCGACTAGAATACCATTGGTAACAATAAATAACGCATGTACGAGTAGGTACTTATATATTATTTCTTTCAAAAGGGCGTATAAGATAGCAAACGAGCAGCTTCACCCATCCGCTGCTGCCTCTGTGACAAACATCGTATATCACCGTAAAAGGAAATGGGGATGTTAGACCAGTTAAAACAAGATGTTAATAGGAATGTTAGTTGGTTAGTATTCGTTAGTATAAGGACTATGGGAGAAAGGACTGTTAGTGACTTAAGTCCTGTTCGTAGGTGATAGTGATAAATAAGGCAATAATTTTTTTCGCCCTTTTTCTCCATCAAAAACTCTCTCTTCTCTTTCTGTGGCAAAGATAATGGTATACTATAAATAGCATGACCGTATGTCTTTTGCATTTTACTTCTCGTTTTCTCTATAATTAAAATCGCAAGCAATCGCTCGTATAATAGGATTGGGACAGCTTAGAGCCAGCAACAAAGGGTTTCTTGTGAAATACCATGACTCGTCTTTATTTGTCTTAGCCAATGACGTATTGAGGCCGCGTAGGACACGAGGCCTTTGAATTCGTGAACGAAAGTTTCGCGAAGAAAGAATAATGGCCATCGACATCAAATGAACACACAAATTCAATCAATTGACGAGTCCGTGGCGCGTTGGTTAGTGACCCTGACTGACGAGCTGTGGTTCCCAGGATCTATCCCTGGCCGGGGCAGACTTTTAATCGGCAGATAAATGTTTGTACTCGGGTCTTGGACGTTAAATTGTGTTGTTATCTGTGTGTGTCCGCCACCTGCAACTCAAGGAGTCCCAATGCGGGGGTGTGGGTGTGGTGGTGTAATTTAATTGTTAATCAGGTTATGCCTGCGAGTTCTCCATGTTTATTATCATTATTAATTATATTACAACAGGCGTTATCAGTGTGTGAAGTGTACCAACCCACACTTGGCCAGTACATTACGCCCTTATCCCTCTTAAGCTGGGATTGTCATGCAAACAACCAACCGTTTCTTACGATACGATCTTGGATACGGCACTTTGGGTCTGCTCTAATCTTATATTGATGCCGATGACAGATTATTAAGTTTAAAGTCTTGTGTGATTCAGTTTGTAATCAGTTTTTTCTTTCATTTCAGACGGCGGAAAGAAGCGCTGGTTGGGAGACTCACAGAGTACGTCTCAACCGTGTACCAGGCTACGGGTTCGGCATAGCTGTCTCTGGTGGCCGGGACAATCCCCACTTTGCCAGCGGAGACCCCTCAATAGCAGTGTCTGACGTGCTGCGGGGAGGACCGGCGGAAGACAAGCTTCAGTGAGTATAGCAAGTCATTTGGAAGACCTATTTGTAGCTATAATCTCGTCACGTCCCCCTGCTAAGCACTGATCTCTTACCCCAATGAAAAGTCCTAGTTTACATCGCTTAGAGACCATTATGGAGACCTCTGACATGCAAGTTTTATAGTATAGCCAGTATTTCTTGCCTGGGTTTGAACTCCAGACCCCAGTGGAGTTGCTAAAGTTATTGCATACCTATAATCGGTAAGATTGAGAAAAAGAGACGCGCTGAAAGCAGAAAAAAAATTTAGCTGAGAAACCTGTTGACTGGGATCACTGCAAAGGAGAGCGTTCCGTAAATGTCTCTCAAAGGAAAAGTTGATGCACGAACTGGTAACTAATTGTCAATCGCATGGCCATGCAACTTCGTCCGAGATATTTTTCTACGCCATACTTAACTTACTCAATGTCGCTTTCCAGAGTGAACGACCGGATAGTCTCCGTGAACGGAGTGCCCTTAGAAAATGTGGAGTACGCGCGAGCGGTCCAGGTGTTGCGGGACTCCGGCGCGATGGTCTCCCTGGTGGTGCGGAGAAGAGCACCCGCGCCGCCGCCCACCGCACCCACCACCATCAAGCTGGCACTCACGAGGAACGGGAAGAAGGAAGGTTGGTAGACGTGCCCTTGAGGTCTCAATGGATAGCAGAGGAGTGGATCAGCGCGACCATCATCAAGCTGGTGCTCATGAGCAACGGGAAAAAGGAAGGTCGATAGACGCACTTTGAAGGTTTCGCAGGTCATGTGGAGCAGACGTGTTTTGTCTCACTGGTGTTGCGTAGGTTGTTGTGACTGGCGAAATAGAAGAGTATGGACTCGAAGCTCACCACTTTTAACAGGTGCTTATTTCTGGTCGGTAGTCGCTTTTTGTAGGTCTCACATTATCTTTGGTCTCATAGTAAGGTTCATAGTTTTTAAGTGCCTTGCTGACGAATTGGCTCTAAGAGGAATTGGAACTTTCATGAGAGTGAGGAGTAGTCTATGTATATGATGTGGAAGTTTGATAGTTCTCAGATAACTACAGATGAATATTAGCCTTCACGACGGAAGGAGATCAGCCAAGCTGGTAAATGGAGACGTGTGTAACTATGTCCGGTTCAATTCCCGGCCTGCATCAATTCTGACAGACATTTCATAGATAAATTATCGAAAGCGGTGATTTTTTGTTAGTTTCAATTTCATTATAAAGCTTACATTTTCTTTTCAGACTTCGGCGTAGTCCTCGGCTGCAAGCTGTACGTCAAAGAGCTCACGATGAGGGCACGGGAGCAAGTCAACACGGCCGGGCAAGGCCTATGCGAAGGCGACGTGGTGACCCGTATCAACAGTACCCCGGTCACGGACGCCATGACGCTCAAGGAAGCCAGGAAGCTCATAGAGTCCTGCAAGGATCGCTTGAACCTGGTCATCACGAGGGAGCTCATAAGGGAAGAGACGGTCACGAATGGGAATTACCAGAATAATTATAATAGTTTAGGTGAGTCTTTTTCGTTGATCTCTATTTAAATTATGTACAGAGTGAATGATTTGATAGATGGATGTATGTTTACTTAATCACGCCAAAACTACTGAACATGCTCGTGATTTTTTTTTGGTACAAAGATAACTTGAATCCTGGAAGAGGACTTTTGAAAAACTCATTATGTATGGAGATATAATGGGGGGTAGGATTGAGAAAAAAGTATGCGTAGAAAAACAAAATGTTCGCAGGAAGACGGTCCGAAGGCCGAAGTAATATTAAAAAAAAACTGTGAAAAACTCTGTATCAGGCACTCTCTCTGCCTGAATGAAGATAAACTGTGAAAACCTTGTTGTTCCAATTAAATAATTTCATTTGATTGGTGCTATTGATGTTACAGAAGCGCCAATACATCCGGCGTACCCCGGCGCCGAGCCCCTGTCCTCTGCCTACTCGAGCAGCGGGCAGAACCTGTACGTAGCGGCGCCGGTACGCGGCGGCGACGTCAGGGGGCGCCCGCACGAGAACCACGACCAGCCGCCGCGCCCGCCCCCTCCTAGGAATGACGGTACCTTCTAAACTTATCTTATCTAACCAATAAACAAAATTTTAGTGTCTGTCTGTGATATTAAAATTACGGTTAATAATTAAATGGAATATGCTATTTATATGACACCTTAACTTATACAACCGTTTTTAGAATTTTTGTCTATCTATCTACTATCTAGGTAAGATTACTTTTGGTATCTATACCTACCAAAAGTAATCCTACCTACACCCAAGAAAATTTTGTTTTGTATGAAGATGCGTTGGAATCGATTTAGTTTTCACGTGTGATAGAGTATGATAATTATAATTGGATCTTATCATTATGTTTCCTTGCAGATTACTATAGCAGTCGAAGACAATTATACGAAGAAGACGGAATGACAAATCAAAGAAATAAACCACCGTAAGTAAATGGGGGCAGACATAATTTATTTTCTATTGTGTGTGAGTTACAGCCACTTGAATTAATACGCTATGTCCGCTGGCATTAACTCATGAATAATTGACATTAACGTTGATCATTCAGTCAGTTTTGTGACAGAAGATTGGATAGAAATATTTTGTTGTGGATTGTTGCCACCTCAGCTTGACCTAATAAATAATTGTCCCCAGGAGCGAGCCGCGGCTAATAAGCTTCCAGAAGGAGGGTTCAGTAGGGCTGCGGCTGTGCGGTGGGAACCGCTCGGGCGTATTCGTGTCGGGCGTTCAACCCGCCAGCCCTGCCGCGCTGCAGGGGCTGCAGCCAGCTGACAAGATCCTCAAGGTGACGCTCTTATATGGAAACGATGTAGTAGCGGTTGGTCCTCTTGGTTGGACTCTGTAGCATCACTGAACAAGTTGGCGAGCTAGACGATCTCCGCCAGATGAACAAAAATATGGTAGGAATGTGGCTCCAGGTGTCAGCCCTGGCCCGAAGTCATCCGTCGTCTTCTGAAAAATGAAACTGCACTTAACCTAAGCATACTATTAGGACACATTTTGGCTCGGGCTATCGCTGTAATGTTCAAGGCGATTCGGCGCTGAAGCGTCATATATATGCGGCCTCAATACCTCTCATTCCCCGTGGATATTCAGTATGTATTTACCATCCCGCCGATATGCTAGGTAGGAATGTAAAATATTTACTTATTGATATGAATTGAATTTGTTCAGGTAAACGACATGGAGATGAAAGGAGTGACGCGCGAAGAGGCGGTGCTGTTTTTGCTGAGCCTGCAGGAGAGGATCGACCTCATCGTGCAGCACTCGCCCGAGGAGTATGCCGCAGTGGCTAGCGGGCAGATGCGTGAGTTTGCGATTCTATTTCTTATTTTTATGCCGTTAAGGTGCACAACGATGTGGTCCTTTAACATCGGCATCATTCACAAGCTTAAAGTCGTTCGCGTGCTTAGGAGGAGCTATGTTCGGTATTTCAATAAGCGACCGCAATCAATATGATAAAATGACCACAACTCTTAAAAAGGAGCTAAGAACGACTTTCCACCAGATAGACTGACAACCTGTAGAAGTCAGCGGCAAATCACTGGATTCAAAAAGCACAGGACCGAACGACTGGCGGCAAATAGGGGAGACTTTTAAGGTCAAGCAGTAGGCCTTTAAAGGCTGCTGGCTTGAAGAATCTTATCGTACCATTATCTTGTAGCAAGCTCTTGGACCAGTATAGGTACGTAGTAAAGCAAATAAGTTTATTGTATTGTTGATTCAAGTGGGTGATTCGTTCCACATAAGCCTGATGGGGATGTGGCTGAATAGTGAATATACCATGACCACAGGCTTCTTAATCTTGACGCTGAGTACTAGGAACTTATAAAACAGAGAGCTTAAACTTACGGTTGTTTCCAGCTGGCGACTCGTTTCACATAAAGACGCACTTCCACTACACGGAGCCGACGGACGGCGAAATGTCGTTCCGGTGCGGCGACGTGTTCCACGTGCTGGACACCCTGCACAGCGGCACCGTGGGCGCCTGGCAGGTGTATAGGATAGGTGAGTGTGATACAAACCAAGTATTACCCCTGTCCACTGTCCACGAGACACTGATCACTCATCAGCATTTAGAAGCCTTGGTGCAGCCTTCTTGTAAGGATGACGGGTTACATACATGAAATGTTCTCAATAGCGTGTGAAGTATGCCATCCCTTAGTTGGCCATGGTCTACTTTGGACTTACATGTTCTCGTTGTGAGAGGAGATTCGTGCTCAGCAATGAACGGTTTTGAAATTGCAACTACCAGGAGCACGCCTCAAATTTTTCAATAATGTCATCAAGGTCATCCTAAATTTTTACTTTAACCGCTTACTCAATGCTTAACCCTTTACTGGGCCAGACTATAATGATGATGCTGTATGTTTATGTATGATGCTCTCGTCCACAGGTCGTAACAACCAGGAGGTGCAGAAGGGCACGATCCCGAACAAGGCCCGCGCTGAAGAGTTGGCGACCGCGCAGTTCAACGCCACTAAGAAGGAGATCTCAGGGAATGACACTAAGCACAACTTCTTCCGGCGGCGGCGTTCCACGCATCGACGCAGCAAGAGCTTGGGGAAGGTGAGTAAATTCTTGCACTGTGTTAGCTTCCTAGTACTTTGCGTGTAAATATGTGATTACACATCACAGCTGACCAAGACCAGAGAACCAGAGACCACCAATATGTCGCTTCTAGTGGCACTACTTTAAGAAGCAAGTTAAAGTCTAAAAGTAAATGAGAGAGGTAACCATTGAAATACAGTGAAACCGGATATTATTTTTGAATCCACAGGAGCACTGGGATGAGGTGGTTCTCTCGGACAGCATCAGCAAGTTCCCCGCCTACGAGCGCGTGGTGCTGCAGCAGCCCGGCTTCGTGCGCCCTGTCATCGTGCTGGGCGCCGTGGCCGACGTCGCGCGGGAGCGCCTGCTGCGTGACAGTCCGGACAAGTTCGCTTCGCCCAGTGAGTAATCCTGCCCCACGGCAGCGGCTGGTCCCGGTGCACATCCTCGGAAAATCTGAAGCTATACCTAGTTATTAGTTTTACATTTTTTATGTAGACATAGTCCAGAGTTAAGACAATTACAATATTGTGTTAGTACATGATAGAAATCGTACAAACTAATGTTAGTACATATACCTAAATACACCTACATCTCCACCTAAAACACAACTGTCCCTCATAGGACAGTCTGCAGCTGTATCCTGTAGCGCAACATTGGAGCTTCCCAGCGTTCCGCCACCGCATTCATGATGCCGTTCGTGCTGGCTCCGTAAATATATCTGAAGCGCTGCAGTGGCCCGCCCGAACAGCACCTTGAATGCGTTGTTATACGGGACCCAAAAGGCGCTAAAGTATATAAGCATTATAAGCATTCAAATAACACTTGCTAAGTTCACCACATAAGAAAACATAGTGCTCAAAAACCAGCATGTCCGATTATTATGCAATATCTTTTAATTCTAACGGGTGGGTTGACGTACATTTCAGAATTCTGATAACTAAACTAGCACACATTATTCTCAGAAATGGACAGCACGCTCGAAGACAGCAAGAGCAAATCCACCAGCATCATCCGGCTGTCGAGCATCCGCAGTATCATGGAGCGTGGAAAACACGCGCTGCTGGACATCACGCCCAACGCAGTGGAGCGGCTCAACTACGCGCAGTTCTACCCCATCGTGATCTTCCTCAAGGCGGACAGCAAGCACGTAGTCAAGCAGCTGCGAGCCGGGCTGCCCAAGTGAGTTGGACATACTATTCTGGTCCCTAGTCAGTCTTGCGGAATGCTAAGGAACGAATATCAAAACCATTCCCTAGGCTCAACTATGCGCAATTCTTCCCTATCGTCATCATCCTCAAGCCCGTTGAAAACTGGACTGCCCAAGTATGTTATATGCATGCTCTTGTGCTATTAGTACTCATCCTGACCAAGTAAGTTGGATGCATTACACCGGTGGTATAAGACAGCAACATCCTGCCCAGTGACATGGATGCTTTACTGGAGCAGTAGGACAGCCTCATCCGCAGCATCATCATCATCTTCCTCAAAACGGACAGCAAGCACGTCGTCAAGCAGCGGCGAGCTGTACCGCCCAAGGAAGTTGAATGCATGCACCAGTGACTAGCTCTGGTCAGCTTTGTGTAACGTAACGTTTGGAGTATGGATTCAATGATAGGTTGGGGACAGTCCGGTTGATATACAAAATAATTTCTGTCGACCCCAATTTATTAGAATGAAGACTGGGAAATGCAGAGACGGTTTTTAGATACTATAATAATGGCAACTAAATGAGAAAATACGAGACTACGTATGTATTACTTATTCTTATGATAATGGTCACAATTCAAACGCAAACTCAAAACTTTTTATTTCATCATAAGGTACACTTGAGAAACGTCACAACAAAAAGAGAAAAAGAATACATTGATTGATAACATGAAATTCATCACTGATGTAGAAATCACTGACCAATTTCCTGTTATCACCTAAATATGTCACGATAGATAATATCTTAGTCATAGGCTCTATAAAAATAATACATACTTATCTAGGGTAGGCCGGGAGAAAAAAGACGGAGGAAAAAAACTCTCGCCATTCTTATAATATAAATATATACGAGTGTACATATAATAAGATATACAATGTTACTTATGCATTGCTACGTAGATGCATTATATATATGACACTTAGGCATTATTGGTCTGAAAGGACACCTTATCTTTAATTACAGGTTCTCCATTAAGGTCAGGTTTTGTTATTATATTTCATTTTACCCTTCAGATCTGCCCACAAGTCCTCAAAGAAGCTGCTAGAACAGTGCCAGCACATGGAACGGGTGTGGGGCCACGTGTTCACGCATACCATCACGCTTAGCGAGGCGAACCAGAGCACCTGGTTCAGCAAGCTGTGTGACCTCATACAAAGGACACAGCAGCAACAGCTGTGGGTGTCTGAGACTAAGGTGAGTTGGGTTAGGTTATATAGGTTAGGTTGAGTTAGGTAGGTTAATTTATTTGGCATACCGCACTCTTAATGATATACAGACTTATAAGACATAGGCTCGAATTGATTTACGCATACTCACCGGCTTCTATTAACAAATTCTATTTCAAATTGAAATTACAACGAAATTCGCCTTCTTTGTTGACACAGCGTAACTTGGCTCTCTTCCGTTCTAATGTGTTTTTGCACCGGACAAATCTACAGAATGTTGTTTGTTCGTTTACCCAAAAATCTAGTTAAGCCAGTATATCATATATCATTAAGGGTGCGATATGTATACCGGCTTGCTGTTATTAAAACGGAAAAGTGCTGTTTCAAGACTACATACGAGCGGCGAATGGGTGTTTTTTCTATTAGCCGGCAACCGAACGGCAGTCGGAGAAGCAAAAATCGCGCCATATATTTTTGTAATGTGGTTATAGATCTGGCTTAGTTGGGAAGGCATTTCGACGGTGAGCATATACTTTAAAATGATTGTTTCTGTAATAAACGATAATGTTGTGCTGGTGAACTGGTTACAACTGCATTTTACTGAACGGTGGAATGTTCATTTTATCTCGATCGGTTTGTGAAAGTCCTTCCACCTCGTCATTACTGGGAGACTAGGGCTTGTAGTGCGGTATTATGATGTATATGTATCGCCAACTTGTTCGCTAGAATCTTACTTTCACGCGAACGAAATAACGCTGCGTTGGAGCCGCTTGCCGCGGCGTCGTGCGTTCGAGCTGCATACCGCAGCGTTGTACTTTCCGATCAAGTGATCAAAGTTAAAGATTTTACTGGGTCTAGATTGCCACTTTCTACGACGTTGTATGCCGTATGTGTGTGAGCGCTTTAATACTAAGTCGGTCACCGAAAACGGGCAGCGATAGAATGCGGCCGAACCGATGATGTGAACGCGGCCTTAGAAAAATACCACGTTTAAGGTGATACAACGATTTTTAGTTTATTTTCAATTCCACTAATTTACCACCATTTATAGGATTATTAACCTAGTTTTCGAATAAATGTTTCATGACTTCATGCTCTAAGTTTCCGAAAAAATAAAACACGATTACTTAAAATTTTTGCGGGAAAAAAATTA
>DWLO01003062.1:0-11503 GCA_018245335.1 Dalla quadristriga | reverse complement strand
CCTTATACTAACGAATACTGACCAACTTACATTCCTATTAACATCTCATACTAACTGGACTAACATCCCCTGTTCCAATTACGGACCTATTCGAGGTTTGTCCCAAACGACATAGGCGACAGCGGATTGGTGCATGCTCCTTTGCTATCTTATAACATTAATAAAAGGACATCAGTGGACTAATATAGACTATTGATGACTTAAATTCTAAGGTACAATGGCGGTCTTATGGCTTAGCAGCGATTTCCCCCAGACACATGGGGAGTAGTGAAAGAATGGAATAAGGTAGGGTTTGTATCTGCCTCCTTGCAAATAATACAGTACGAAACCCCAAGGAGCCATTAGCGTGATGTTAATTCCATTCGCACCATCCGCCGGCGATACTTAACATGTCTGGTAATTACGACCATTAACGCTGTAAGGCCAATAATTGAAAGATTGTTATTTTATGTGGAATGTTGAAAGTCTTTTGCAATTAAAAGATAAAGTTATGGTTATTAACAGGTATAAAGTCAAGCGTCAACAGTTATGGTTAAGTATGGGTGCAACCTACAAGCGAGTCATGGCGCGGGACTTTTATTGAAATAAAACTTCTTGATCCGCGGTAAAGGGGAAGACCTATTATTTTTACTTTAGTCTTTATTGTACACCATACAAATTACAATGGATTATACAAAAAAATACTCAAATCCAAAGGGCGGTTTGATCGCTAAGCAGCGATGAGGGTTCAGGGCTGTGAGACCTTCAAATCACCGGTACACTTACCTCGAACAACATCAAATCTCGCCGCATCAAGACTTCATTTCGCAGCGGCTGGTCGCTAAATAATTCTCGGCGTTGCTTATCAACTCAATAAAAACGGCTTTAGACTTTATTAGTCTCCGAGCCGAGATCAAAGGAGGTTTGTTGACGAGACGAGATGGGACGAGATGAGACGAGATGAAAGCGAACAGTTACCGGCGCGGTACGAGGCGGTAATCGAGTTCGGGTGTCGGACGCTACAGATTTAGCCCCGTAGCGGTGTCGCTGGGAATATCGTAAGCGGCCCGAGAATATAGCGTAGCGGCGCTTTAGCGGTTTATCCGGGCAACTGCCCACAGAGTTTGTTCAATATTTGAGGGATTCTATCCTGGCCAGCTAAGCGCTGATGTGACTTTATTTTCAGGAACAAAGAAGATTCCTTTTCTGTACTTACTGACGACAAATTGTTACACAGCATAGTGGAACGGTTGAAGTTTCGAAGCGTTCATAGTCGCGCGGCGAATGTCAATCGTGACTGATTATAGACGGCCGCAGTGGGATGGTTGAACGCTAGGAATTTCTTGAGCGTTTCCGTGCTTTGGAGGGCACGTTAAAAGGCCTCTTACATTTCGCATTTATCTCGCTGGCATATTCTAACATTTTTAATTATGGTAAAAGTCGAGGTTGACTTTTGAAAAAAACTTGAATTGTGGCGCATTGGTCAGTGTCTGATGAGCCGTTCCCGGGTTCGGTCTGTTTGTGTTCGGGTCTTGGGCGTTAAATTGTGTTGTTTTCTGCGTGTCCGCCACCCGCAACTGAAGGAATCCTAGAGCGGGGGAGTGGGGTTTTTTTAAGGCCGTTGACCTGATGTATTGTCTACGGTGACATTATTGATTTCCATTGGATTAGATACTCATATCCAAATCAGCAACTAATCTTATGGTAACGTAATTTAATATTACTACTGTTTTATGACATTCGTCGAGTGTGCCGCTTGTGCCTTATGACGAAATAAATAATTACATTTCATTCGTTTCGAGCTTGACGTGACGAGATGAAAGCAAACAGTTGACCGGCGCGGCGGCAATCGAATTCCCGCGTCGGATGCTGCGAGCTCCGCCGCCGGGACGTCCTAAACCGGGTCACTGTACAATTTAACTCGGCGTCGTTTTATGCAGTTTTTCCGAGCAACGGCCTACCGAGTCTCTTTTTTATCTGCAAACCGTATCCAGGTTCTACCGTAATGCGTGCAGTTTAAATGTGGTTCAAATATTTATTTTTTGAATATTTATTGTTCAGACTTTCAATTGTTTCCTTATTTGATTCCTTTTTAGTGGCAAAAATTTATAAATGAAATGAGCAAAATATGCAACGCCATGTTTAAATCGAACATTTTCAACATTATTAATATTAACACTATGCTATACCGATGTGTACAGTGATTTTAAAATATAAAAAAAAAAAAATACGAATATGCATTGTTGAAAGACAATAATTTTACGAACTCATACTTACTAATACTGACCAACTAACATTCCTATTAACGTCTCATACTAACTGGGCTAACATCCACAGATTCTTTTACGGTCCTATGCGAGGTTTGTTACAGATGTCATAGGCGTCATGCTTGTTTGCTATTTTATGAAAAAAAAATTTGTAACGAGTTGCGATGTACACATTAGAGCGGCTACGGGGGAAGGGGAGCCTCCCCGGTGCCATCACGGCCGCACCTGAGACGCGCGGTCATCCATCAATCTCGACGCGGGATGGAGACGAATGACCTTGCAGCAGCTCCGGGACCAGCCCGCGGCGCTAAGTAGGTCACTCGATCGTTCTACGCGACCACTTCGTACGTACATTTATCTCTCCGAGCGAAAGAGTTTTCGCGAGCATCTGGGATTCGAAACTAACGCACGCAATCCTGATGTTTTAATATCACTTTAAGAAACGGCTCCGTAGCAAGTTGGTTAGTGCCACTGACTAACGAACTGTGGGTTCCGGGTTCGATCCACAGTAGGGGCAAACATTTATTTGACAGATACATGTTTTGTACTCGGGTCTTGGGCGATAAATTGTGTTGTTTTATGTGTGTATGCGTATTTTATGGTGTGAGTTTGAAGCGCTTATTATTATTATTATTATTCAATTAAACTGCATTGAAATGCTCTTTCGCAATTTGGGTCGATACCACAGAAACACAGACGGACCAAACCATCAAACTTAACTCTCTTTTCGCCCGGCTGCGTAAGAAAGAGGTTTATGTTTTTCGAGTGTTTGTATGTGAATGTATATTATGTGTGCATATTTCTTTGTCCCGCTGTGCAGCCTGAACGACTTGATGGATTTTAATAAATGAGGTGTCGTTCGATTCGTTTTGTTGCACAAAATGTCATGGGGTATAATATTTTTGAAAAAATCATTTAGGCCGTCGTCAGTGGTATTTTTTGTATAAAAACAGTTGGAAAAAACATTTCTAATACAGACAAGCATACCTACGCGACACGCAACCCGAATTTATTGCCGCGCCGGCAGCGGATGCGCTTTTGATTGCAATCGTTTCGATTCGCTGACGCCGGCGAGCATCACCGCCGGCTGACAGTCTGTGCACCTTAATTGAGGCGCCTCTACCACACCTATGTTCACCTACGCTTCTAATATTATGTTGAAACGGTTGGCTATCTGATGTACTGAAGTCGGGAGAAGAGTGACATTGTGACATTGAGACGGGACGAGGAGAGGGGAGGAGTGGGAGGAGAGTTACAGGAGAGGAGAGAAGAGCCGAGTGTAGAGTAGTAGTTAAACCAATAGTGAGTTGGTACAGTGAATTATTTATTGAAGCATACTCCACCACGCTGCTCCAATGCGGATTGGTGACGGGGTTAGTGGCCAACCCGAGCGTCGAAAGTTTTTCAGGCCGCCTGAAGGCCTCCGACAAAGCTTAACGATTGTTATCAGACGATTACAACCAGGACGTACGGTTTAACGTGCCCCTGAAGCACTCAATAAATGTAGCCACTAGCGGTCACCCATCCACTTGCCGGCGAGAACCGGTGCGGCTTAACATTCTCAATCGATTACGAGACGATTACTAGCAAGACCTCCAGCTCTTCATTTATAAGTAAATACCAGAAAGTGGCCTATAATGCCGTGAAGATCTGGCTTGTCCGCCTTTCTAAGAACAGTCTCCAGCGAGACAATACCATGAGGACGAGTACTCAGAACTCAAAACACGTCCACGCCGTGGATTGAATTACGCATTCAAAATGGACGCCGCGCTCACTGTGGACAGATTCAATTAACTACGTTGAGCGTAGTTAGCTTTGTTTTAAACAGTTACAACATCAAAATTGCGGCGTTCATTATTATATCATTTCCGCTCTGTCTGCTGTGGTTGTCTGAGCGTGACTGTTAGCCGACGCTATATACACGCGCGCAGCTCAAACCACTTCGTTTTTAATTATAAATACATTTTATTCAGAATAATCTGATCCAGAAAAGTGTTATAATTAGTAAGTCTCAATTTATCTTTGAAGTGTGGTGACGGTAGAACAGAACACAATAGTCACCACCCCTCCCCTAGGAAAGGGAATGTAACGGAGAACGAGCAGCGTCCTCCGTGCAGCAACCCCCGCCGGCCCAGCGTGGTGATTATGCAAATCTTCCTATTCTTAGGAGAGGCCTTTAGTACAGCAGTGGACTACTATAGGCTGTTGATGATGATGAATGTATCTTAGTGGCTATGTCAGTAGTGTCAGTAGAAGTACAATATGTTACAACTTTATTTGTACACAACTATTCCATCTATTCTTCTATCCTTTGCTATCTGGGTCTATTTTAAACCTGCTGTCCTCTTCAAGTCATCCTCCCGACGCTTGATCTGTCTATTTTGACTTCAGTCTCTCAGATACCAGTCTGTGACTATTTTTGTCTACTTTTCTACTCTTTGTCTGTTCTGTAACTGTTTGTTCCTTGTAGACCGTTTGTATATATTTGAGCTTTGTTATGCATTTTTATCGTTATATGAATCCTGTGTGTGTTGTCTCCTAACCCCAACAATACAGTGTATACCACCTATTAAAGCCTGCAGTAAGGCGGTGGTGCGTACCGGGCGTCCGAGCGGGAGGCGCGGGGGCTGCGCCCCGCGACGCCGACAGCCGACTATCGATTCCGCGCCGCCGCGCCCGCTAGCGCGTAGCTCACAATTAATTAGCTATTTATACATTAACTACACAGCGCTTGCCCATCGAAGCCGACACCGAGCGATGAGAGTATTTCGAGCCGAGTTCGGAACGATGTGACGGCGATTGTTTGTCCACCGCGCCGACATTTAACAGGTGTATATAGTTCACCGGGGGGGTACCACACTCATTTCTGTCGTGAAATTATTGTTTTTCAACAATAGTGTTCCGATTGGAAAGGTCGGCTACACTTAAAGGTGCATGAGATGACGGTCTCAGTCCTCAGGGATAGCAATTATTCTCATCACATAAAAAAACTGGAAATATGTTTGAAGCTTCTGTCTGTCTGTTGTATATGGCGGTTCACGGCATTTACCTTTGCACTGCAGCTTCCGTGACCATGAGTTTGCGAATGAGGCCGACGATAAAGGTACACCTCTCAGATCTATAAGTCACCACTGGCAATACACTTGCTGGCATTAGTTAGCTCTAACCCATCAACGGCCCGCTGCAGGACACGAAGGAGGTCTGGGTCTATTCCGCCATTTCTGCCATACTCTGCGGATAGGTCATCAACCTGTATCATCAGATCTGTATTGGAAATCAATGATTCCCTGGATCTGTCGAGTGAAGAGTACTCTGCCTCTCTACGTTTTTCCTGAAATCCAAAAATACTTACCGGTCTTTTGTTAGGTAACAGATGCAGGAAAAAAGCATACGGGCCGCAAAACCTACTTCGCAGCAGCAATGTGTGATGGTAAGCTATCGAACGCCACCGAAATAGTCCCAGCCGATGGCCAAGGTTAGGGTGATTAGCCCTCTTTAAAAGAAGTTAAGTTCTCGTTTCTCTGCACGTCACAAGTGCAAAGTTGAGCTATTTCGAATGAAAACCCATCACGATTGCCAAAGCAGACCTTGACGTACACTCGTAACCTTCGCAATCGAAACGCTTCACTATCGAGTCGGAAGCGAGTCGCGCGGTGGAGCACCCTCCAGCCGTCGAGGGCTCGCACGCCGATTACGACTTCGTCAGGCTGGTTTACACGTCCACAAGTACAGTAGCGGGTTGAGTAACCGAATCAAATTTGTGATGTGGGGTAAGTAGAATCCAAAACGACAGTGATCAGTATTTTACTGATAATTAAAACGGAAGTTTGTGACGATTAGTTTCTCAATCACGCAAGTATTACCTATTGAATCGATTTTATAATGAAAAGTTGGACTCTGGAATCAGACACTGTATATTTTTATCGCGGCAAAAACAAAGGTTACTGCGAAATATATTACAAATCTAAAATAACACAACTGAAGTTGCAGGTAAATGATTTACAACGCAACATGTAGCTGCCACGATACTTTGAATTTCGCTGTCACTGAAGCAGCTTCAGTGTCTTGACTGAATTGATCCAGTGTGTCCATTGCCTCAGGGCGGAGAGAGATAAAGTGAGATGTTCGTAGAGGTGTTACCTCGTACTTGACGTTAGAGAGACCGAGGCCGTGCCTCAGTGTACCACAACCAACCGTTGTCCAAACGACTTCTACACAATGTTCTATGTCCGCAAGTAGACTCGCTACTGTACTTGTGGAAGTGTAAACCCTCCCTATGAGAACGTTCCAATGCGAGAGCGATCCCATTCACGGTTTCTCGATAACGAGGCCGATGGCGTAATAGGATGAATCATTTTTTCCTCCACGAGTACTCTCGACGAGGCTTTAAAATACGCTTCGGGTGTTAAAGCACTTTTTACCGACTGAACACTGGTTCGATAATGACTAAAGTGACTTAGGACTCCGACCTCCTACTCGGGAGGTCCGGGTTTCAAATCCTAGTCACACAATGACTTTTCTAAGTTATGTGTAATTGAATATCACCTGCTTTCGGTGGAGCAAAACATCGAGAGGAAACCTGTATGCCTGAGACTTCTCCATAATGTTTTCAAAGGCATGGGAAGATCTATACAGAATTATAGAACATTGGAACGTTGACACTAGCATAACACTCACTTACAATATTTTGTAAGTATAAGTTTTACACGTGTAATTGTTTGTATGGTATACAATAAAGAGTAATATAATAATATTAGTCTTGGTGCAGTCGATCGAGGTGTCCGCCATGTTCACCATATCAACATTACATTGTCTCAAAGGAGCCTCAACGTACAGATCTGTGTCCCGCGCAAGCCTTCCAAATGACCAGCTCCAAATACATCTGGGAACCGTGAATAGGCAACGAGATACATAAAAAATACCAAGTTGATTCCGAAAAAGAAGTCATCTAAAAATGAATCATCTTTAAGCGTCTCCGGATGTTATTAAAAAGCAGAAGCTTAGTCTCAGATAATGTTTCCGCTCGGGCGCCCGCCGCCCGCGGCGGAGCAACCGATGTCGCGTTTACTTTGGTTTTATTTATGTGAACACCAACATAATACATAATTACACACCGCTGTCTGATAGGCAGTTGTAATTGTAACAGTGTTCTGTCACCTTTGTCAGTGTGCGCCAGAATTCTTTACAAACTGGCTATAAATACAACAAATATTTGACGTACTTACTTACTATTAGTACCTAGAATTATTAATTATATGTGTAGTGAACTGTAGTGTGAATGTCACAGGGCTACATAGTCGTTTTTACGACAAAGCCCTTAATAAAATGATAAAAAAAAAGCAAGAAATGAATGTAAATATAATTTTATCAAGCTTGTGCCATTATAGTTAGAGGTGTAGACAGCATACACAAGAGAGAGAAAGAGTTAAACTGAACAATGTTTTATTATCATACACTGCTCTTTTTGAAGCCCACTGAACCATCCGTCTGTCGAAAACGATCGGCAAAGTAAAGCATAATCGAGTGCGGTTGGGATTCGGGGTGAGTTGCAAAATTTCATGGAGAAAGTAGATAAATATTTTGTTTGATTCCAATTTTTTTTTGATGTAATGAGAATAACAAACGAGTATTTGAGTACACAGTAGCGATGACTTTCCGACAACCTTTGGACACAAGAGGACTTTAATAATAATAATAATTATACACTTATCGTACACCATCGTACCCAACACGTACACCCTTCTTCTTCTTCCATACAACTTTCTTCACTGTGAGTTCACCATGCTTAAGGTTGTCTGGAATAGATTCCTTTTAGCGATAAGACCACATATTGTATACATGTTGTTGTTTCATTATTTGTATATTCTGTCCTGGTGTACAATAAAGTGTTTTGGTAGTGTATTGTATACACGATACTAAACAAAAAAATAAGAAATACTATAAAGGGAGACTTGAAAGGAAACGGTCTCAGCTCATGTCGTGGTACCGCTGCGGTACCATGAACGTGGCATTGTTCGGCTCAGCTGTCAATCCTTAGGCGGCCTAAAGACACGAAATAAATTCTTCTTCCATAACGAATCACCGTGTATAAGCTCCAAGCCATAACTCCCATTCAATAATGATGAAGATATGTGGCCCCATACGGAGGTATCAAAACAAACCACACACAGTGTCGCTGGGAACGAACGTTACTTTTACTAAGATTTATTCATGAGAATGTGACTTGGTTTGGAAACATGAGTTGCAAAGTTTCAGCAAGTTTGCGGGAACAGGACGGTAAGTATAAGTCAATCCGATAATGTAGTCTGTTATGTTTATTAAAAGTTTATTGTCACCTCAACGGAACTAACGGGGTATACTGGAAATCAGCTGCTCGGTTGACTCTGATCCAGCAGCATTGTAGATACATTGGCGTACACAGGTTTTACCAATTCATTAGGTTATGGAATTTATGAAATAATAATTAGAGATGCGCCTGGAGCGACTGAACGGAGACAGAAGTCAGAAAGTTGGTAATTGACACCACTCCAGGAGGTCGCGGCGCGTCACTCACGCGAGTGGCAAGCGCGCACAACTTGCGAACTTGGCGCTGAGATAGACGCGTCTGACAGGCAGACAGACACTGTGAGAGCAAAAACATTAAGTGGAGCGCTCTGAGTCCTGCGGCGTTATCCTAAATTCTATCCTGCTAAATTATAAATGTGAAAGTTTGCAAGAATGTATGGATGCTTGTTATTAGGTGTTTTAACCACTTTTATTTGGTTATTATGTTGGGGAAAACGGTGCTGGTGGCAAATTTAAACTAAGTTTCTTGTAATAAGCTGTATACCTCAGTATTATAATTGGCTACTGTTTGTTTTCACAAATAAATAAAAAAAATTAGGTCCTTTCCTATAAAATTGCCAATTTTTAATACTGGCTAGATCGATATCTTTCATTCTACTTATAATTCCAAATTCATATTATAACTTATCAGTTACTCAGTCGTTTTCCCGCCGTTCTACTTTTGAACAATGTCGGCACGCTCCCAAGCAGCTTCATTTGCCTCCGTTTGCGTTTGGGACGTGGTTTGGCTACATTTTCTAAGTCCTATGCGACGGACGTTTTTGATTGTCATACATAATCCATTTTTCATCCTAAGTGACAATCCGATTCTTTCATCCTAAATGACAATCCGATTTGGAAAC
Organism: Dalla quadristriga; assembly: GCA_018245335.1. Classification (NCBI taxonomy): domain Eukaryota; kingdom Metazoa; phylum Arthropoda; class Insecta; order Lepidoptera; family Hesperiidae; genus Dalla; species Dalla quadristriga. The sequence goes on along the minus strand of DWLO01003062.1, from coordinate 2,070 downwards.
CCCTCATTTGTGTGCATTCAAAACAAATGAACAACTGCTTTTTTTTTAAATGTTATTTATTTTGAATTCTAAGTAGAATAAAAGATATCGAACTTCACACTAACCAGTATTAAAAATCGGCAATTTCGTACGAAAGGAGGACAGATTGAACCGATTTTTATAAAAAAAATTGAGTAGATAGCTCAAACCTGGAAAAGGACACCTGCTTCTTTTTTTTACAAAACTCGTCTACTAAAGATATTTCATACGGAATAAAGTTTGTAAGTGGGGCCGCGGTAGCAATGTCTAGTTATCGGTAAAGGTCATTCAAATCATTGGCGCGGTCGGGAGACATATGAGTGACCGCTAGTAGAATTTCATGAGCTCTACCGTGTTTCACAGGGCACGTCGAGCAATCTATCCCAGCTTAGATCAGCTGTGGAGCCTTACAGAGGATAAAACATGATCACTTATCCACTAGTCTTCATCTCTCGGCGCATCCAACTGTATCCAAAACCATAAATATCACAACGCCGAAAACAACATTAACACATTTAGTTCCCCACGCCAACATTTCATAAAAACTTCGTAAATGAAACTGGTCGGACCCAGAACTTCAAAATACTGTTTATGAAAAGGAAAGAAAAATACTCGGGAGGTACTTCAAAGCACTTTGATATTCCTTTAGCGATCTCTGATAAAAAGTTATCAAAGTCGGCGCATCGCATCGCTTTCCTTTGCCCGCCGCAGCTCCCCCTCCCGCGGCGCCCCTCACCCCCCCTTCCCCGCCGAGTGGAAAATTGCATTTGATCGTGTCACCCACCGCCGAGTGCTGAATATCGTGGGTTTATCGGCTAAATCGTTCTCCGTTCGCCGGCCGGCCGACCCGTTGAAAGGATCGATTCCCTCCCTGCACCTTCATAATAAGGCTTAGAATAGAAAACGTTACTTTTAATATTCAACGAAAGCTACACGAGCATCTAAAAGATTATTTAATCAGTTACTTAAAAGGGTGTTGTCTGTTATGAGTTTCTTGCGCCGCTTCTTTTAACGTCCCAAAAAAAAAAACAGATCATCAGATCACTAACAAAGTTATAGTATACTAATAATAAAATAAAACTAACTACTGTAAACGCATTCGGTAGACCGGTTGTGAACTATTAATTTGTAACACCTTTTATAAACCTACAGTATACAGTAAACGTTTTTTTTTTTTTTTTCAATCTGATAATCACGCCAGCGTTTGTCTCCAGTTCATTCTGATCTAGATGGAGATGACCGTTCGTGCTGCCGCATATTGAGGAGTGGTTCCCATATTCCATTAGAGTAGTCGTTATATTTTGGAACTTTCGACTACTTGAATGTCCAGTCATTACCACATTTCGAATATCACTGATTTAGATTTATCTAGACGTGCATCTTCTAAATCTTTGGTTTGGAGTTCTTCGGGTAATCTAAATAGATACTTAAGTCTTGCGTACGTTACTTACGTTTGCATCTCCATTAAAACGGGATCAATCTGAAGCAGCGCTGCAGCATGATGGAGTAGACTCCAGGGGTAGGGGGCTCCCGTGCCCTGCAGTGGGCCGCTAATGGTTGTAGCCAATCTGTTATAAGAGGCTCCATCGTTCACTTATTTTAATAAACGCCAGGAAAAAATGCTCCGTACGAGGCGAGCTTTCATTTCGTTCCCCGGTAATGGGACTTACGAATTGGGTTCCTGGCGATAAGCCATAAAGTGTTGTCATAAAGAGAGTTGCCGCGTCGTCATCACTTGCCGACGACGAGACGAATTTGTTGAGAGTTGGTTGGTTGGTTGGGTGATTTAGTAGGTGGTAGAACCTTCATACGGTTCGCCCGGGGCGGTACTACCGCCGCACTCATTTCTGCCGTGAATTAATTGTACTACAACAGTTGTTTCGATCGGAAAGGTGTGGATGCCGGTTAAACTAAACAAGAGGCGAACATCTCAGTCCTCAAGGATGGCAACGCATCTGTGACCAGCTTTGAATAGGACTATTACTAACCACTGATAACCGGGCTATCACTAACACCGACTAACAGAACTTAACAGTCACTAACAGTCCTTTC
>DWLO01003061.1:0-11503 GCA_018245335.1 Dalla quadristriga | reverse complement strand
ACCCGAGTACAAACATTTATCTGCCAAATAAATGTCTGCCCCGGCCGGGGATCGAACCCGGGACCCACGGCTCGTCATAGTAATTCTTATTACTTTTACAAAAAAGTAATAAGAATCATTATGTTAACAAAAGATAATCACAAGAAATGTATTAAAATCAATCATTGAATGTCTCAAAAAATATCTTATGACAAGTATGCACATTATTAATTTAACATTCTTAGATTAAAACAAATAGGTAGATACGGTACATTCATATATCGTATTACTTAATAATGGACTACATGCAAATACACATAAACACGCGCCTACATAATATTACAGTTCTTGAACAGTGCGACTTAAATACCCAACAACAGGGACCATGTATTCAATGTCAATTCCGCTATGTTGTCGTAGCGCAATCAAACAAGACCATGCTTCGTCAGCGACTAAATTAAACCCGTGCCACTCGTCATAGGTTTAAAGGTAACGCGCGATATGCAGCTACCGTGTCTGCCTTTTTAAATTAATTTAGGATTACATTTTTCAATAACATGTATTTCCCTATTCTAAATTTTTTTTTAATTTTACCACGCCATGATCAAAAATGCCGCATGATGGTTCCTCGTAGATAGGTACAGTTAAATTAATACGTGAAGTAGGTAAAGTCGCAATTACCTTTCATTGGAAAGAAAAACGGAACGCAATCGCACAGCTGACGAATTATCGAGATCCTGTGATAAGCCATACAGTTGTGGAAGGAGTACTGACGGAAGTCGCTTATTACCACCTGCAAGCAAATTTTATAAATAACAGGGCATTTAATGTAGGTACCTCCATTAGATATGTAAATAGATTCACCTTTCAATACAAAACAGTCCGTGTTTTGGAAGGCATGTTAAGCCGTCGGTCCCGGTAGTTATCGTTGGATAACAGTTGTTAAAATAATAAAAAGTAATAAAATAAAAAAGATAAAAAAAAAAAACCTTCTTGGAGGCTCTCGGCCGGCCTGAAAACCTCCCTGCACGCGGGCTGGCCACTAACGTGGAGTACGCTCCAGGCCTCAGTTATATGGAGAGACCCGGGCCTGCAGTGGGCCACTATGGATTGCAGCCAGCCACCTCTGGATACAAAACATCTACCTATACATCTAAAATCTATTTTTAAATCTAGCTCAAGTTGATAGAAATCAGAATCAAGGAGCGATATGCGTGGCAGTGCGTTGTATCCTTGCTGTGATTTTCCACTCCCACATACACACATGCGTATATAGCATACACCTGTCACACGAAACCTTTTTACTATACCACTATTATACTATACCACGTACCTATATTTATTCTGTGACTATACTAAGCCAAAATCTGTCTATACTAAGCGTTCGCAATTCGGTGGTTAGGCTAGGCCATTAATAAAAAAATAATAAGTAGTTTAAAATATATTTAAGGGTATGGCATCGCCGAATGACCTTGACAAAATTCAATTTAAGTTTGAATGTAAGTACTTAATAGTTTTTCTAAAGTTTAAGCGAATTTATCAACATTTTAAATAATACAATTTATCCGTAATGACCTTTAGTACTTATAAAATATATTTTTTATATAGGAAACGTACACATAAATTCGTCAACAAAATTTTAAACTACTGTATTTACTCGGGAGTGCGAAGAGGTCGACCTTAATATAGTAGATATGCCTGGCTGGCATTTGGTGTGGCTTCCGATATTACTAGGAATTTAAGTAAATAGGACTCAACGATGCTGCGCCACTGGATTCGGCTACATACCGACTAGTGGTGGGTGTTCGAGTCCAAGCAGTAGGAATAGACAACTAAGACTATCAGTCTAGTCTAGTTAGTATCAACTAACCAATACTAACACTAGCTTGTAAGAAATCTGTACTACTAACTACCTACTAACAATATTATGATTTTTAATTTGAATTTGAATTTTATTTTATTTGTGATTATGGACTTTGTCTGAAATAAAAATGTATTATTATTATTATTAATAGACTTGCATTTGCGATTCGTTACACAAGATATTTTTGTCCTGATAACTGAGTAATTACGATAAGAAGTTCAATATCACAACACTTTACATAATTTAATCTATATACGCGTCATTCACTCACTGACAAATCACGAAACCTTAGGAACTAAAGAAAAGCCTACAGAGCAATACGTCAGATAGGGTCCTTAAACTGTGTAATGTAGAAGCAGATGCTCGTGTTAAGGAAGGTATTTTAGTAAAACCCAATCAATGTTTGTAAATGTATTGAGTAAAACAAATTTTGCTTGTTAATTATTAATTATTATTATTTCAATTTCAATTTATTTGAATTTTTACTCGCAGTGCTAACAGTTAATGCCAAAGCGGTGCCTTGATGTTCTTAAGTTGTTTGAGAGTCTCTATAATCTCGTTCAGCCTGACGTCCGGGATATCTTCGGTATAGTGTCGGATTAGTTTAGCTCGCTTGTCGCGAGCACCAGTGGAAGCTTGGGCTCGCAAGGAGGTGAACAATTAATATCCATAGTATTTCTTAATTTCTCTAAAAACTTCGGGTTTTGACCTCTCTACCAAATTCTATGAATATCCGTTAAATGGCTTAGCAGCGAAGGTGTCTCAAAAAAAACAAACTTTAGCATTTATAACATTAGTAAGAAGAAAGGTTAGTTTAAAATCAATATAAGTTAAGTTGGTCGACCGTATCGACTTATGACGTCATAAGTCAATATTCTTGTATGAATTCCATTCACGTTTTGACAATTGATAAAAAGTATATCTATTGAGTCGACAGGCAGCATCCCTATCACAACGAATTAAGCGACGTTTTGGATTCAAACCCCAGGCACACATCTCTGAACTTTTAAGTTATGTGCGCTTTAAGTTACGTCATTAGCTATCTGCTCTCTGTGACGGAAAACGTCTTACGGAAACCTGCATGTCTGAGATTGCTCAATAAAGTTCTCAAAGGCGTATGAAGTGAGCCAATACGCAGCCATACATGGCCAGCGTGGTGGACTATAGTCTAAGCCTTCTCATCCTGATAGGAGACCCGTGCTGGTTAGTATTCTTATCTTGTTATGATAGCATTTCCGAGCCTTACTTAAAAATTATAATCTGTGATCACATTACTGATCCTAGATTACATGCCATAAGGACAAAAACATAAAGCCAATTATTTAAATCGTCAAATTATTATAATATCATAAAAAATGGAATTCCACTAAACAGCTGCTTTCAGAAACTCACCTCATTATGGTAGTAGCATTGACGCTCGGTTGGGCTGAAGGTCCTTATGCCAGGAGTAGTGTAGGTGCGTTCTGGAGACAGGGAAATCAGCACCTCGGTGGATGGGTTCACGAGACGGGCTGGCGAATCCAGATCGGGGATGTTGTAAGCGTTGTCGACCAACACCTGGACAAATGTAGGCTAACGTTTATTGTGTACAGTACATTACTAATATTAAGAAAAAACAAACAGCAAACCCCCTCCGCTATCCGCGATTGTCGTGCGAGGTTACTAGGGGAATAAAGCGGAGAACGAGCAGCAGCGTCCTCTGTGCAGAAACTACCATCTACTGCAATCACCAACTCGCCTGCCCAGCGTGGTGATTATGGGTAAATCCTCCCATTTTCGGGAGAGGCCTTTAGTCCAGCAGTGAACTAGTACGCTGATGATAATAAAACAGAAAGGCCCATCAGTTGACAACTGGAAACTGAAATGCACGGACATGTGTAACCCAACCTCAAATAGTCCTTAATTTTTTTCAAAACCAATCTTTGTTTAGTTACGCTGGTACTGAAGATAACGACACGTGTAAGTACTAGATAAAAACGAAAGAAATGCCTACTTGACGGCCGAAATGGATGTAGCAGTGAAATCTTACGGTACCTACGGAATCTACCGTCCTGTCAAATAACGATATCTAGAATTGAACGACGACACACGTCGCGAAAACCCTATGAACAGTAGTTCGTGTGGTATAGTCTATGACACAAGAAGTAAGGGTATAGTGGCCTCGATTTATCTGACCCAGTGTAGTAAAACTGGAACTAACTGTCTAACTACTTTCATTTCTTTTTATTAGGTCGACGAAAGCGACACCGTCAGCTATCAGTCACCGGGTCACATAGTTTTGTAGACCTATCTCGTAGACGAGCTCAACGTTGAGCGTGATGTTAGCGAATTGCACCCCAGGATATGTACAGTGTAGTGTCGTGTTCAGCACCACAGTGAGCGCAATCTGATAGCCGAAGAGACGTGTCGCCGTGAACTCATGCGCAACAGCTCGCTATTTCTAGGGAACATTACACAATCGTAAAGAAATACAATACCAGTGACCCGCGAGACGCCACCGTGGCGCTGTAATAGTCGTCAGCGTCGGTGTTCAATAGCACAGTGAGCGCTGTCTGATAACCGCACGAGGAGACGTGTCGCGGTGAGGTTATCCGCAGTAGCTCGGTATTTCTAGACAAAATGAAACAGTCGGAATACAATACCAGTGACCCACGAGAAGCCACCATAGCTGTAATAGTCGTCGGTGTCCAACGGCACAGTGTGCGCAGTCCTTTAACCGCAAAAAGACACGTCGCACCCTTAATGATACTGTACATTTTTGGGAAAACGAAAAGAAACATTCTGTAATTTTGTCCGGCGCAAAAACACATTAGAACGAAAGAGAGCCATGTTATGCTGTGTCAACAAAGAAGGCGAATTTCATTGCACTTTCAATTTGAAATCATAGATTACGTTAACTGAAATCTGTGAGTATGCGTAACTCAATTTGAGCCTGTCTTATTAGGTCTGTATATCATTAAGTGTGCGAAGTGTCGCGGCGACTGCATGTGAGATAGCAAGCAGTGTTTTAAACATGACACAATCTTATAATAGTCCAGTGCAATTGAGTTGCGAGAAGTTACTGCATTATTCCTCAATATTGATACTCAACTAACTAAAGATGTCATGTTGTCATGTCTCGTCGCGACACTTGTATGAGTGCAGTTCGGCGATCTCAATGCTGTTGAACACCGATGCTGAACTATTACAGCTACGTGACAGTTTGATTTTTTGCTTCAAAAGGGTTTTGGAATATTTGGATAACGTTGTTTAAAATTAATTTAATAAGTATTGCATGTACGACTATATATTATTGTGTATGTTCTCGTATGTCTGTATAGACCACAACACACATACGTGTCCGTCACCCGCAACACAGGAAATCCTAGTGCGAGTGTTTAAGCGGTTTTGCATTTATCTATCTCACATTGAAATTAGCCCCTATTTAGCATCAATTTAGGTGCTAATTTCTCGAAAACTTACTCGACAACTAATTCTTGAATCACTGAATTATTATATACTCACGTTGATTTATCGGGATCGCAAAGCTAGTCGGTAATCCCGATATATAAACGTGAGTATTGCTGCGTACCCATTGAAAATTAATACGAACACTCACGAATCCTTTAGTAGTAAAAAAGAGTAGATAGATAGATAGTTCATGGGCCGAAAAATTACCTATAGTTAAAAGTGCACGAGTCCTATGACAGATGTGGGAATATTACACGGTCGGAGCGAAGTCTAGTCACGTAATGTAATAAGCATCGTTCCGTTATTAAGTTGGCCATTCATAGGCACATAACCCATACGTTGTCCCATTCCCACTCACGCACTAAGCGATCTATGCATCTCCATCTAAGTTTAATCGCACAATGCGTTGTAGTCACTAAACTGCATTGTGATATATATACTTACGAGTAGATAGTGTTTGCGCCGCGCTCGTTGTCCAAGAACTTAGATGCACTTCCGTGATATTGTGGATAACTTTGCATTACGTCAAAAACTTAACTCAAAGTAGACCTAACTGGGGAAAATTAATAAGTGCAGTCATAGATGTGCAATGTAGATAAATAAATAAGCTAGCGAAGTGAAAAAGGCGGTCCACAATGAGGTGATATAGCGCCAGAGACAAAAGACAGGTAAGACGTTCACAATAACTAGGTATGTAACAAGGCTAATTAAGAAAAACTTGCTTTAACGTTGAACTGCATATCTGAGAGTTTTCATATAGTTCTCAAAGCCGTACCAATGAAATCTGCCAACCCGCTCTGGGCCATGCTGGACTACGACCTTAACCACTCTGAAGTTCTCGGCAAGGACTCAAGAAATATTTGTAGATCATTCAGTTTTGAATATTTCATGAGATTAAAATAAAAGTATCTGTTAGATAATGCCCCTTGTGTATCCGTTGCCACATCTTCTCGAGTGTAATACAAAATAGGTACTTACGTACTTAGGAATCGAACTGATACGAGCCGCATACTAGACAGGTTGTAGGTACCACCTTTTACAATGTAATACAGGCCTACAGCTAGTGGCTGCTACAGGTGGCGTGTCGCGGCCACTGAGTAGCGAATGGTCGCCACTCGCTACACGTCTGCGGCTAGTCCATACAAAACATATGAAAAGTCATAGTAACCTACACATCCACTTGTCGCTAGCCACCAGTGGCTGTGTCGGTGGCTCATCCACACGGAGCCTTAGTGGTAGAAGTACTTACGTCTTGCCGCTCTCCAGCAACTCCACAGCGTAGTAGTTGAAGGCGCAACACAGACTCATGTGCATGAATATCTGCTGGAACAGCTGTTCGCAGCGGTAGATGGTGTTCTTCCACATGCAGCGCTGCACCAGATTGCTGCAAGACGCCACTGGGGACAGCTGCAAAACAACAGACAATGTTTTACTTTTCGTCACATAACTACGAGTGATAAACTTTTTGGGCTAACATCGGGCCAAAAACCACCTTGATGCGTTTTCATTTATGTAACTACGACATGGTAATGTTTTGTCAAATCAACCCTTCGTAAAACTGTCTCTCGGACGCCAATAACCATCAAATATGAATTGACGGACTATGGAAAGATCAGAAAACGAATCAGCTCGCAAAAACTCGCATTACCTGCCCTTTGCTGCCGTCTGCTGATACTCACATGTCTGAAAAGAGACTCTATCGATATGTTGTTAAGTTCGAGAATGTCTTGCAGCAAATACAGTTCCCTTTTTTGATTGGCATCGGCCAAGTTGGAAGAGTGTAATAGGGGCACCCATCGAAGGGTCTGGAATACATTATCTGCAGTCACATTTGGCGGCAGGGTCCTGCAAGGAACATTTATTAACAACACACGTTTTAGTTTAATTTCACGAGACTTTTCTATCCTGATGAAGTAGTACTTACAAGCCGTCGACCAAAACGCGAGCAGCCCTGCGGGACACGACGTTTAGGTCGCATATCGTCACGGCAGGAAACGGCACATCCCATATCGCTCCTTGGGTGCTTTCTATCACCTGCGAGATTAGTATGTAAAAGGGTAGATAGTTATAATCGAAGCACCTATTCATGGGCGCACGGCTAGTGTATGCAGCTGAATGACAAGTACCGCGCCGGACTCGGCTGGCAATTGGATAGCCGTTAGTGGCTACATTCCAGCGCTTCCGTGCTTCGGAGGGCACGTAATGCCGTCGGTCGTGGTTGTTATCGTTACATAATAATCGCTAAGCCTTGTCTTATGGCTTCCGGCGGCCTTAAAATATAATTAAATTGACTTTTGACATTTCACGCTTGTTGGAAATTAGTGGAACGGGTGACAACTTGCCTAGCTAATAAACGTCGAAACTCATTTTAGTTACAAGTGAAATTAAACTAAATGCAGACGTTATAGGGTACTAATACTGCGGCATACTTTCGATAGCTGGCTCACGATTTGACGCTCACGTAACCGTGAAGTGGGAACTCATAATAGCGGTCGGGTCACATACTTGTAAAGTGGACCTATAAAAGCTCAACGTAGAGCTTGTCAACGAGCGTTTTTAAACTTTTTAGCGAATGGCACGAACCAAAGAAATACCGGGCATTGATTGCTCTATAAAACTTTGAGAGACCTTGAGCTTGCGAATTAGGTTGTTACTGTGGTTTTGATTGAGTTAAGTGAATCCAATACTAGTTGTTGATTCCGATATCCGTCCAATTTAAAAAAAAACTGGATCTAGTTGGATTAAGATGATATCAGAGATCAGTTTCCATAAAAGTTCAGTCACTTCACTATTAATAGAATGGGTGCGTGTGTGTGTGTAAGATGTAAAACTTTTATGGTATATGTTTAAATAAAAAATGTATTCAGTATGTGAGATTGCTAGAGAAACATCCAAATAATTACGAATAAGTAAAAGTTAAACTTCCGTGACTATATACCATATCCGTAACGCGCCTTTCCAAAATCTTCTCCTAAACCACAAAACTTATTTCTAAAAACAGTTTTTTATCCTTACCGTGACGATCGGATTCCTGGCGTACCACGTGTATGCGGTGACCACGAAGTACGCAGCAAATATGATACTCAAGACCACGGCGCATGCCCAGCAGCTTCTGTGAGGAAACACCGAAGAAGTTGCAAAAGAATAGGGCCAACAGCAACTAGGCCTTCAAAAACTGCATTCAGGACTAAACGATGCAGTTATTGTGTAGACACGTCAAGATACCCCAACGACAATAAGTCCAATAATACACAATAGGTATGTACCTACCATTATATTATCGTCTGTTAAATAGAAAAAATACATAATTCCAATATTTGGAAAATTCACACTATTCATAGCTTAAGTCTTATATCAAAGGTATATTATGTGGATAAAAGACATTTCTAAAATTTAACATAAAAGTCTAATGTCGCAAGAGTCATTTCTCTACCATACAGTTATCCGCCGTTATTATAAATTACATAATTAAAATAAGTTCAAAAAGTGAGATAAACAAAAAAAACGTCTGTTTGAATTATGCCACTTTTCTATTTAACCGACGATATCGAGTATGGCTGAATCGATTCTAACACTGCGGATAGACGGACAGATAAAGCATTGAAGTGATAATCCTATTGGCCCATAAACAACTATGTCAGAACTGAAATGCCAGCCCGGCAGCTGGTTAGGTCGGCAGTCTCGGCGGATGGAGGTGACTGCTGTGTTTGTAGGTGGCGACCACGCCATTGGTTTAACAATAAAGCAGTGCGTTAGTAACCGGCTTACTCATTGCATGTCCCGTCCCGATATCCGCATATCCAACAGTGGCGACGAGGATGGGATGGGACAACCCGTGTCGGAACTTTTTAGGCTCCCGACTGCCTCCGACAAGGGTGAACAACGCAGAACTACGCCCCCAAAGCCCCCGCAATTTTATTACGTCACGAAATATAAAGAAACCTATCCTATCAATACGAATAACACTATTGTTTTTTCATATCGTAGAGGTAAGACGACTCCTGAACCAGTGGTAGTGAACGAGCATGCCGAGCGATGGATTCAGGTTTCGATTCCCAGCCGGGGTAGACAGACTTTTTGTGACAGAGCAGTGCTTATTTCTGGGTCTCGACCGTTATTTGTCATGTCGAATGTATATTATATATGTCCATGCCACGCGCGACACGGAATCCTAGTGCGGGGATATGAGTGTATAAGTGTAAGCGTATAAAAAAAATTACAAACCTCTCAACAACATTAAGATCTTCCATCACAATGTACTTGAAGCCGTGTAAGTCTGTCCTCTTGCAAAATTCTACGAACTTGGCCCACCAACACCCTGGCTTGGTTGATTTCACGTTTTTCTGATGCTCTTCCATCTTCACCTTGGCTCTACCCAAGTATTTGTCACCAGCGACGTGAACCATGGCGGATAGCTTGTGTACCAAGCCTTGAAAGTGCTGTATCCTAAATTAGTTTGAACTGCTAGGTTTCACAGAAGACCTTATGATATGCCGTAAATCAAAAAATCAATGCACATCGACTAACAATTTAGTCGGGTTAATCGTTACAGACTTAAATCGGCATTGTCAACCGAAAAGTCATCGTCTGTCTACGCCTTCCAGCTTTACTCAAAACGTCACAAATCGGCACATCGCTTGCACGATTCTTCTCGAATGGCACATAAGTCTCACTGTGAACGATGTGTTGATCTAGAAGGAAAATGAAAAATAGGTGTGGCATGTCACTCTAGCCAGTAATTATGAACTGATCGAGCAGATAGTGAGCTAAGTGGAGAGTACACGAACCCTACAATCACGATATGATTATAATATTTATGCCACATGTAGGTTCAGTATAGCGTTGAATGATAGAAAGAAATAATTCGCACATAGTAGACAGAAAACCATACTTAGATTACCGAGGCGTAAAGACAAGAAATATTTTCATCTGAAATGCTCAAAGTACTGAACGGTATTGGCATCATTCGAAAAAAAGATATGTACTTACTGTAAGTACATACTATTAAAATTATTGAATGATTAGTCTTTGATAAGTGTCACTTGATAAGCATAAAAGCAGTCGATGCTAATACAAAAATCGTTACAATTTATAAATTCTTAACGAGCTTGTCGGCCATGACTGTTAAATACAACTCTTTATTTGTACGTGACCTACGAACTAATGCGGAACAATTATATACCGATATTAGCTTGAATACAGACATTTATTACATTGAAACGTTGATAGCCCCCACAGCTTGTGTCTATCGTTGACTGATCGGCACAATTAAGATGATATAAAACGGATTATGATTAAATTCCACTAATAACCTAAATTTATAGGATAATGAACCTAATTTTTGAACATATCTTGCTTGACCTATCTTGACTTGATCTATCAATAAAGCGAAAGTAGGATTACTTGAAATTGCTCGAGGAAAAAAATGAACTACCACTACTATATTTCTACGAATTAGAGTTCACGGAATTATTTTTAAAACATAGTAAATAATCATTACTGAAATGGCTTGGACAAGGCGGACTGACGACCTGAAGAAGACTGCGGGAAGCCGCTGGATTAAGAGGGCACAGGACCGGTCGGAGTGGCGTCGATTAATGGAGGCCTATGTCCAGCAGTGGACCTCTAAAGGCTGATGGAAGGATGAAATGCACTAAACCATTTTCTAAATCCATCAAATAGTTATGTGAATAAAAATTAGAATGATGTTTGGCGCATACGTTGATTTTTTCGAGGGCGCGCTCACTATAGCCATCTCACCATTTACGTACATGAAATAGTTGTATCACTGTAATTTTTAAACTTCATAGTCCTCCGTGATTGGTCCGTGACCCGTCCGCATCATTTTCAAGTGAGGATCGATGCATCCTCTTAAGCAAGTTCAGTCGCAATTCGGAGTTTAGAAGTTGGATAGTTATTAGTAGGTACCAAATTTAGTAGTGACCGCTGCACTGGCGGAAGTATTTCACGACACATCGTACTTCGTAGTAGGTATTTCGTGTCATCAAAACCTGTCTAATTCAAACTGCGATAGCGATCCATCTTTTAGATTGTAAAAGTCCACTGCTGGACATAGGCCTTCCCCAACAGGCGCCACTCCACCCGGTTCTGTGAATGAATCCAGGGGTATCCCACCGTCTTCCATCAGTCCACCAAGTCGGAGCGTCACCTGTGCTCCTTTCACCTAGTAGTGGTCTGCTTTCCAAGACC
>DWLO01003060.1:0-11503 GCA_018245335.1 Dalla quadristriga | reverse complement strand
AGCTATCTATTAGTGAAAAAAAAATTAAAATCGGTCTAGTAGTTTCGGAGCCTATTCGTTACAAACAAACAAACAAAAAAATATATCCTCTTTATAATATTAAGACGATTATATTATATTTAATTATATAATTAATTTATTTGATACGGCTTCGCGGCCAATTCATTTGTTGCTGGAACTCACAAGGAATTGTTGGAACTAAGTACTACTGTCTTCAGACTCCTTGAAGACATTATTAATATGACAGATGTAGCACCAGTCCATGCCAGATTGAATCATGAAACCATTTGAAAGATTCTATTTAGTACCGTTCCAACTGTAGACTGATGTTTGCAAGAATAGACGATAAAAATATTAAATGGAAAGTCTTTAAAATCTAATCCTTTCATTTTTCCCATTTAATGGAGTCAGAGATAGTAAAATCCCGCGCTGATACCTCTGCAAAGTAATAAAATGGAATGGATATTAGGAATATTCCAGTGTTGTTTATCAACCATAAAGGAGCATAGCTGGAGCGCTGCGCCGTTAGCTGAGAATGCTCTCTTCGTCTAAGAACTTCGAAAAGCGCGCAAAAATACTTTCTTCACTAAACTATTGAAGAGTTCTTTATTTGCATACAAAATGATTTTTACATAAGTGGCCAGAACCTTTACCTGTGTGAGAAGACAATGCTCTTCCTGAATGGACCATTACATTGCTATATAATAGTATAAAATATAAATAACGTTGGAAATGTATCAATTAATTGAGAATAAACTAGAGTACGCTGCCATTTTTGGATGACACTTAGGATAACGTCACGCGACGGCAGAATCGTAACGCAAACACTACACAGACCATACAAACCGCATCGAGCCGCGCGCAGCGTGCGAGCGAACGCAGTGCACAACGGGCGGTGCCGCCGCTCGGTAGCTTCTGAGGAAGGCACACGTATTGGACCGAAACTAGCCGGGCGATCCCGATAAATCAACGTGAGAATCGGCGTACCCACATAAAATATATACCGTAATGGTCAGCTTTTCAATGACCCTCGCGACCTGCCCCGCCCCCGGAATGTTTGCGTTCAACCCAGCGTCTAAAAAGCTTCGTAAGACACCCTCTCCTCACTGAGTATTTTACTACAGGCGGAATAAGTCATTACTGGACCAAAAAAGTCCAACCGATTAGGGCCTTTTGAGAAAGAACTTACGGCGAGCACTGTAGCGTAATTTCCTTTAAAGTCTAGAAGTTTCCGACTACATTCAATTCGTTTAAAATTGAATTACTGTTTGGAGGACCTTTCTTTGGATACCGTAGCTTAATGGGGCTGTGTGGTATACTAAATGATTTTATTTAAATTAGTTATATCGGAGTAGCATTTCATGCAAATATGCTATGCTTTAAGGACAATTTACTTTACTTAATCATTGTATGCCCGCATACGGTAGACTGTTTTAAACAATTTATTTGTTGTTACATATTTTGTAAACAATAAACGTTTTTCTTTTCTTTCCTTTTATTTGAATTCGAAGTCGAATTTTTCCTCAAAAGTTTTTTCGATCGATTTTTTCCTCAATTTGGCCAAACATGACACGGATTTTTCCTCAAAATTAAAACAACACATTATAGAAAATTGCTATTAAAAACTACAAGAATATCTAATTTCTTTTACACTTAACAGGTGGCAACCTTATGAAAATAGGTAGGTATACATACATTTTTGACAATCTTAGAGAGCTTTTATTCTGTTAGTATCTCCTGGGTGGCATAGGTGCGTATGCCGCGCAAGAAACGCATAACATACAACACTCTTTTATATAACTACTCACAAAATATTTTGGACACTCGTGTAGCTCAGTTTAATATTTAAAGTTTCGTTTCCTATTCCTAAAGCGGAGTTCCCCTAGGATTGCAATTAGCGATTGCCATAGGATAAGATACTGATTTCAAAATCAGTAACTAATTTTAAGGTAATATAATTTGATGTTATTTAGATATTAGTTATTTTAATACTGTTTCATGACATTCGTCGAGTGTGCCGCTTGTACGCTTTACATTTTTAAATGTTATTAATGGAGTGAAATAATGAAATATTGTAATTAATTTTTATATGGGGCTTGATACCTGAAATAAAGTTTTTTTTTTATTTTATTTTTTTATGACGAAATAAATAATTTCATTTTGTTTCGTTTCGATTCAATTCGGTACGTTTCGTTTCATTTCATTTCATTTCATTTCACGCGATATTAGACAGTGAGCGGTCAGGCTGAGCGCTCTCTCCATTTTTGACACTCATTCGGCATTCAGCTGCCCTTTGGTAATGGTGGTTTTGGCTGTGACCTTTCTTTGTCGTGTTAATTAAACAATTCCAACACAATGGCAGCAGCCTTGCGAGGCCCGCTGAGTTCACATCTTTGTCCGTCTAAGACCTTAATCGGGCTTCATTCATCGCGATCCGCTATTTATGCTGCGCCCTGTGAATGGGATGCCATTAAACGAGGCATTCTTGAATTAGGATTATGTTTACAAATTAGACGCTGCTCTTTGCAGGTCTTAAAGCTGTATACATTTTTTAAAGCACCGGTTCCCGTCTTTCTGCTTAATATTGAATAGAATAGAATAGAATACATTTTTATTGGGAATAAAGATATATGCAGCATACAATATATAGCTATTACTAAGTAGGTATTTAATTTTTTTTTTTTTTTTACATATGTGTAAATCTTTACGTATGTCCCAAAGAGACATCCACTCAGCATAATGCTGCTGATTTTCAGTGGAGCATCGAGGACAATATTGCTTTTGATCTGTTTCTATATTTTAATCTTCTTCAATAAATGCTATTAATATTATATTAGTTTGTGACGATTGATGGATGTTCAATCACACAAAAACTTATGAAATTTAAATTTCATTCAAAATTAAATAAGCGTTTTTAAGGAATGAGAATTTGTATGGAAAAGTAAAAATGGAAATCGATTTCTATGTGATTAAACGTTTAGTTTACAAATGTTGAGTACACTAACTTAGTTAATTATAACGGGACCTCCACTGAGTATTGGTTCAGTATACTAAGTGTACGCCTATATATCACGTGAACGAGAAGGAACACTCGCGTTAAAATAAACACTTTACTTTGACTTTACTTTTCAATGAAATACACTGACAACATTCTGCAGACGTTCAAGACAGAGGCTACGGGTCAACTGACTCGAGTTCGACTGTTAGATAACAAGATTACAATACGTCACCTCCCCTCCAGCACCCAGAACTACGTTCAAGTGTAATTAAGTTAGGAACAAGATGATATCCGCTACACCAACGCTATGGTCTTCACTATGCGTATCTACAAGTGTATTTTGCACCTACCTAGTTTTGATATCTAAAATATTGGATGTGTACGTCTTATGGCATTAATGCGTATCTCCGTAATAAACCTTTTTCTTCGAAACTAGACTTTTGCGTAATGCTATCGTGAGGAGTCTAATGCGGGGTTTTGATTATGAAAAGCCTGCTGCTTAGATCCTCGCCTTTTGTGTTAGCCTCTCGTGAGCTTAAGAGGCGGACTCGTTTACCAGTGAAGAGATGACCTCTCGGAATAATACCTGAGTGTTTCTTCTCCGGCCTAGTTCGCGCCGCAATATTATGGCGCTTCACACTACACCCTCGGTCTTTTACAGCACAGTTTATGACCTGTATGCGGTCTATAGATTTTTTAGGTAGGTGTCGGGTCTCCAAGGGAGGTATGACCTCCACGCTGCTTTTGCTGGGAAGTAGAATTTGGTCGGTTTGGTGTATTTCTGCGTTTGCCGCTTGCAATAATACATAGTGTGGTCGCGTGGTAAAAACTATACAATTATTTAGACGACGATTCTTAAATTTCACAAAATTAAATAATGATTTATAATTGTTATGATTTTAAATCAAAATAATAAATAAAATCATAATTAATTATAAAAATCATAACAATTATAAAAATTATAAAAATAACAGTTTGAATCATTAACAAAAATGATTCAAACATTCAAAAACGTCCATAAAAAATATATATTTTGTATTACAGTCGCGTCGCCGCATGCGGTGACGATTGGTCGTGTCGCGCGTACGTGGGTATTAAACGTAATAATGTCGTCTACACAAGTAAAGTGTTCTAATTGTAACGTGGTGATAAACGAGGTGCTTGCATTCATTTGCAATAAAATTGACGTGATGGACGAAGTGAGCATTAGCCGTATATGTGTCAGTGCATTCTCTGAGGGTGACATTGTTATTGCAAAAAATCTACTGATCGACTCGTTAACATCGGCAAAACGCAAAAAAATACGAAAGAAACAGGGTAAAACGCTTCGTGATATCGACGATATTGTCACCGTGATAAAGGAAACGGATCCTGAGGAAATTCCTGTCTTTGTGGCCCGGGATTTACAGAAGCTGCCACCCGTTTTATTTGATCATGTCGACGTTACGCGCCTGCTAAAGGATCTCGTGCGAATGCAAGGTGAGATCGAATTCATTAAAGATCAATATGCTACTTCAAAACAACTAGAAGAAGTGAAACTGGACTTGGAATCCCTAAAACAAGTGTCAATTGTGAATATGGGTAACGTAAATAAGAGGCGTGGCGCTTGTCTGCTGAAAAGCTTCAACGACCATGATAGTGGACCCATGGGACTATTACCATCCCAAAATGTGAGCCAACCACCCCAGTCTTCTCCTGAGGACCAACTAGAATATAGAAATATTAGGGACACTAGATGTTCACTGGGGAGTAGGATGATCAATATATCACCGGTAGGATTGTTATCGAGTAATTGTCACAGCTGTGAATCAGCTGACGGCGAGCGTAAGCAAACCGGTTCGGCCGACATGAAGCTACGAGATGTAAGCGATAACAGGGAGGCGATGACTCACGTGCGGCGGCCGGTGCCTACGACTAGTGAACGCAATGCAGCGCCGCTCGCGCCGGCGCCGTTTAAATGCAATGACGTTACGGATAAAAATCAAACGTTAGCTGATGTTGTGCGCGTAGGAGTTTGGACAAAACCAAATTTGGATGAAAACTGGACTACGATGCAACGTAAACGACTGAGGAACCGTTTTATAGGAAATAGGGGAAAGGCAACCACAGAACCCCACGAGAAATTTAAGGCAGCGGATATAAAAACTCCGATATACATATATAATGTAGCTAAGGAGGTGTCAGCGTGTGATATATTAAAGTACGTTGAAAATAAGTCGAATATAAAGGTGACACTAGACAAAATAAATATGAAGACATCAAAGGATTATGATGCGTATAAGATATTTGTACCAAAACATAAAGTTGACCTATTTTTAAGGGATGACTTCTGGCCAGAAGGTATAGCGTATCGTCGCTTTGTAAATTTTGGACAGAATGTGAATGGACGAGGTACTCGTCAGGAATAATAATTTGGTATTATATATATTCTGAATGGATAGAAATAGTAAAATAATAAGTTTTAATTGTAAATCTGTGAAGAGGTCAATAGAGGGTGTGAGAGAGTTGTGCCGGTCGGCCGACGTGATAGCCCTGCAGGAGACATGGTTGCTGCCTCATGACCTGCCATTTCTCAGCGCGATCAGCGACGAATTTGGATCCACCGGCACTTCCGCGGTTGACGCAGCGGCAGGCCTAGTTAGCGGAAGGCCTTATGGAGGCGTCGCGTTATTGTGGCGCAGGAGTGTGTTTGAGACAGTGTCAGTGTTAGAGTGTGATAATGTGCGCGTCTGTGCTATCAAGATAACTGTAAGTAGTAGATCCGTAGTAATTTTTAGTATATATATGCCTACAAACTCCAGTGACAACTTACCTGAGTTTAGTGCGTGTCTTGGTACGATCCGATCGGTGATAGAAATAGAAGAAAACAAAGGAATTGAAGCTTTTTACTTACTAGGAGATTTTAATGCTCATCCCAACGAATTGTTTTTTAACGAAATGTTGAACTTTTGTGTAGATCAGAGTTGGCTATGTATAGATATAAACATGTGTGACAAAAATACGTTTACTTTTCACAGTGAGGCTCATGGTTGTAATAGGTGGTTGGACCACTGCATTGTCACTGAATCGGCGCGCCAATCAGTCATTAGCGTGGTAGTACAATATGACGTGTATTGGTCGGACCACTATCCACTTATAATAGAATGTGATTTAAATAAACTTAAGCCTAAAGTCACAGAGCCGATCATAGAAGTGAGACCTAAAAATCGTGTTATATGGGGCGAGAGGCATTTGCAACAAATCAATCGATATCATGATCTCTGTCATTCTAAATTGAGGATGATAGGATTCCCCCAGGAATTGAGTGTGTGTTGTGATGGGTTTTGTGAAAACAAAGAACATCACGCAGTCCTAGATAACATGTATTGTAATATCATAAATACACTATCACAGGCAGCAATACAAACATATAGGGACAAGTGTAGAAAGAAGGGGGGCTATCTCACGGGGTGGAACAAGTACGTCGCGGGCCCGCATCGGGAGGCGCGGCTTCAGTTCCAAATGTGGATGTTAGCCGGGCGGCCGAGCAGTGGTCGCATATTTGATGAGATGTCCGAGGCTAGGAGACATTTTAAGGCTAAATTAAAATGGTGCCAAAACAGACAGGAGCAACTAAAAATGGATATCCTCGCCTCGGATCACTCATCCAAAGACTTTAGAAGTTTCTGGAAGAACACGAACAAAATGAATGTGAGGCCGAGCCTCCCGGTGTGTGTGGGCGGTGCCTATGACCACAAGGACATTGCTAATGCTTTTAGGTGTCACTTCACTGTGCGATCGCCCCTGGATGCCGTGTCGAGCTGTGTGAGCGATGTTGAGGCTATCGTGACGAGGCGAAATCAGAAGATAACGGCGAAGAGCGTAGCAAAAATAATTAATGAAATGGTACGTGGG
The DNA here is from genome assembly GCA_018245335.1 of Dalla quadristriga. Classification (NCBI taxonomy): domain Eukaryota; kingdom Metazoa; phylum Arthropoda; class Insecta; order Lepidoptera; family Hesperiidae; genus Dalla; species Dalla quadristriga. The sequence continues at coordinate 4,611 of DWLO01003060.1, read as the reverse complement.
AAGTCGCCTGGTCACGATGGTCTCAGCATTGAACATTTTAAATATGCAGGAGTACATCTTCCGCGAGTCCTCTCGCTGTTTTTCAGTCTGTGCTTGGGTCACTCGTACTTACCTGAGCCGCTCATGAGGACCATTGTAGTACCCATAGTAAAAAATAAGACGGGTGACACATCCGACATGAGTAACTATCGTCCCATCTCGCTTGCTACCACCGCGGCCAAGGTATTTGACAGTGTGTTAAATGGCTGCCTCCATAAATATGTTAATATACACGACGCACAATTCGGATTTAGATCTGGAGTGTCGACGGAGAGCGCCATTCTAAGTCTGAAACACACTGTCAAGTACTACACCGCAAGGAGGACGCCGGTGTACGCGTGTTTCCTCGACTTGTCCAAAGCTTTTGACCTGGTCGCGTACGATGTGCTGTGGGGCAAGTTGAGCGACGCGGGGGTGCCGGCGGAATACACCTGCCTTCTCAAATACTGGTATGCTAACCAGAAAAACCAAGTGAGGTGGGTCGGCGCTCTGTCGGATGAGTACAGGCTGGAATGCGGTGTGAGGCAGGGAGGACTGAGCTCGCCCCTTCTCTTCAACGTGTACACCAACCAGCTGGTCGAGCGACTGAGCAGCACACATGTCGGCTGCCACATTGATGAAACGTGTGTTAATAATATAAGTTACGCAGACGATATGGTTCTGCTCAGTCCTTCGATAGCGGGGCTGAGGAAGCTGATAGCGACCTGCGAGACATATGCGAGGGTGCATGGCCTAAAATACAACTGTAAAAAAAGTGAAATACTCGTATTTAAAGCACCCAAACAGCAGCCTCGCCATGTGCCCCCCGTATGTCTCGACGGTGTAGCGTTGAGTGTGGTGGAGAGCTTCAGATACCTCGGTCACATTCTCACGGGCGACCTAAGGGACGATGCGGACATCGAGAGAGAACGCAGGGCGTTGGCAGTCAGGGGCAATATGCTTGCCCGCAGATTCGCTCGGTGCACTGTAGACGTGAAAGTCACTTTGTTTAAGGCGTTCTGTCAGTCATTTTACACCAGTGGACTGTGGGTGACATATTCGCGCCGGGCCTACAACGCCCTGCGTGTTCAATATAACAACGCCTTTAGAATGCTGCTGGGGCTGTCGTGGCGCTGTAGCGCCTCAAAGATGTTTGCAGACTCGCGCACAGACGGCTTTCACGCCATCATGCGCAAGAAAGCGGCATCCTTGCTACAGCGCCTACGTAATAGCAACAACGGCATCCTAAGGGTGATTGCGGGTAGACCGGACTGCTCCATCCAAAAACACTGGATGGAGTTGGCCATAGGTCTATCCAAATAATTGTAACTGTATTGTAATTGTAATTGTAAATGTATGTATGTCAGTGTATGAACTAACAAAACTAACATAGAATAATAAGCAACAATTATTGTTACTAACACACTAACAAAATATGGATGTAAAAGTCTGAAATAAAGTTTTATTATTATTATTATTATTATAAGTGTAACCGGCATCCACACCTTTCCGACCGGAACCCAATTGTTGAAAAGCAATTATTCCATTATGCTCAATATTCGAGTTATTCTAAAAACGTTATTATTTAGAAACAGGTAACCTCGGTGTGGATGCATCGTTAAGTAACACTGTACATTGTACCAACTATTTAATTGTAATAACCAGTTGTAATTGTAAAGTAGATTTAACTAACTTTATGGTAAGTAATTGCTTTATTGTTTACTGTTGATAATAAACGGGATGCCCGGCGATAAGTTATACGATAGAAGCATCATGTGCGTTTACATATTAAGCCCCTCTCGGATGTTTAACTTTATATTTTTATGTTACGAAAATAACATAAAGTCCCTTGCACAGTTCTATTCGAAGTTTGTCACAGATGTCCATGGGCGGCGGTGGCTCGTTCCCCCCGTTCGTTTCCCTGCATGCTCGTTTGCTATTCACATTACATTAAAAAAACCTCAATCGGGACGCCAAAATATATCCTGATACTGGGACAGTCGACAATTCTAAAAGTATCAAATCTCACGCGTACTTTTTGAATATTAAGAAAAGTAAAATAAGTAAGACAGTACTTACCTACAAGTATGTCGTAACAATATTTAAAATGAGGTTGCGCCCACGGCTCCGCTCGCGAAAATACACTTATTTATCCTACAGGAACCGTATTTATCCTACAGGAATCTTTCCGTGACAAAAAGTAGTCACTCTCCGGCCCATAAACCATATTATGCAATAAATAAATCATGTCGATCCGTCGCTCATGAACGAAGGACAAACCAACAAACACATTTCCACATTTACAATATTAGTAAGGAAGTAAGGATAAAGCGGATGGGTCACGGACCAATCACGGAGGACTATGGAGTTTTGAAATGAGAGTAATGCAACTATTTCATGTACGTAAATGGCGAGATGGCTATAGTGAGCGCTTGCTCGAAAATAATCAACGCAAGCGCCAAACATCATTCACAAAATCCTTAATACTTGACGCATCAAGAAAATTATTTTGGATTTCTTAGAAATTATTACTTTTTATGTTTCAAAAATAATACCGTGCACTAATTTGTAAAAATAATGTTGTGGCACTGAAAATAGAAAATTTCAAATAAACGTGTTTTATTTTTTGGGAGTTAAGATTATATAGTCAAGAAACATATTCAAAAATAAGGTTCATAATCCGTTAAATTAAAGAAATGAGCGGAATTGAAAACACACGAAAACTAAAACTAAACAAACAAAAACTTTAATATTTAAGTTTTTTTTTATGTAGGTCAGAAATTGAACTAGGAAAATTTTCATCGCTTAGTGATAATTGGTCTAGATTTAAAAAGTAAAATGCCGATTTTTGGAACCCACCAACGCGAAATTCAATATGCTTGCAGGTGTTCATGGGCGGCACACTGCATGCCCGTTTACTCGCATAAAAAACGATAGATCTTGGTGACAACTGTTTGATTGACGTTCTGACAGAATCGTGACGGAGCAGGAAAAATGTTTTTCAGGCTTCGATTCTGTTGTCAACTCTAAGAAGCTGTTTTGAATTGTTTATAAGGGTAAATCTCGAAGACAGCATGAGACTAGGTATGTGACATCTTCGTGTAGAAAGTGGGAAAAATATAGTGATCCGACAAGTTTAAAGAACAAAGAAAATAAAGGAAAGAAAAGACGTAGGTAATTTGCTGCTTTTGACTAATATCCTATCAATCTCCTCTTGTATAAGCGTGACACACATAACAGACCCTGGTCAAGTGGTCACCTACCTGACTTCCTGTCTGAGCTCGCACGCTGTACGGTGGTAAAAAGCTGATTTTATGGCGTAATATAATAGTTTGATATATGCTCCTGACCTTTCAAGATAAAAGTACCTAAGTAAATGTGTGTTTTATTAGCCAATCAATAATCATAGTATATTCAATTCAATTCATCATTCAAGAAAATTGAGAAGAGATAGAGGCAATAATGATAAGAAACCTATGCCATATTCCGGGATTGTACTTATTACGAATGGACATCAAATCTATCCAATGCATAGTTTACTACGACCTACACCGCTTATGAATAATGCAAATAGGAAACAATAAATCGCTGTAACTATTAGCAAATCCCGCCGTTTCTTGCGTTCATTAGAAACGATAATTCATTCGTAAAGTTTGACAACGAGCGACCTGTGAACCGTGGGTTGGGAACCACTGGCTTGTGACGAATATTTTATAGTAATGTCACTGACAATATAATACACCTGGCATAGATTGTTGCGAGGTAGTTTAAAATAGTATCAGGGCATACAGGGTGGATTTTGGAGAAGGGGCATTTAGGGCAGGTACCTAAACCGTTATGGCTACGGTAATATACGTCTAAATACGTCAAGTGTCAACTGAAACTTTTTTTTTCAACAGTGAACTAACATGATGTTTATGGACGACAGTGCTTGGTGGGACTGAAAGAAAGAAAAAAAGCAAGAAAAAAAATATTTATTTCGTCACATACATTGACTGCATGCCCATTTGCTTTTATTAACACATATAAAACAAATAAACACTTGACAGCATGTTGTAGGCTGTTACATCGCCGCCATTTTGTTAGTTACAATGCGCTAAACAACCTTCCTGTGGTGTTTAATATGACAGCCAATTACGTAGTGCCTTAAGTTTAATAAAGTTATTACGTAAAAAGATTTCTTAATTAATCAGTAATTCATTACTTACATTAAATTAACGTTTATAACTAAGACCGTAAAAACCGGGTTATAATCAATTTTAAATAGGCACGTAGACATTAGAACTAACGCAATGAATGACCTCGGGTCGATAGTATTTATTGTCTTAGCGGTAATCTCCCGCCCATGCCGTGGCCAATCGCTAAACTGCGAAGTAATGAGCCAGTTATTATACCGGCCGGTAACTGTGCTTCCACCTCAATTAGCTGCATAGCTTTTAAATTATCCTATACTTAATATCAGAGGACAGTATATACAGATAACTTCTCACGCTTTTTTATTCGAAAAGAATAGGACACGAGCAGTGGCGTGCACAGGATAAAAATACAGGCTAGGCACTGAGTACCTATGAAACGTGAACATGAACATGAACA
>DWLO01003059.1:0-11508 GCA_018245335.1 Dalla quadristriga | reverse complement strand
CTACATCGAAAGTGAAGCACACTGACTGTGCCGATCTCTTCGTACATATACACGCTTCACGCACACACTTACATCATATCATGTCGAACGTCTGCCATTTGCATTCATCTGGCATCCCTCAAATTACACAGACATAGATCGTACGGTGCTTCAGTTTCGACATGAGCGGCGCGGAGTTCTTCTCTTTTAACTAGTCCGTGGTTAGGATATAATGATTTTATTATATAAGGATTCATAAAAACGTACAAAACATAAAATTACCTACAATTTTATGTGTCGTATATTTTTCCATTAGCACTTAACATAAACCCTACCCTATTTTAGAAAGCAGATACACGCGGTCAAAGTATCAAACCCTCAAAGCCCTAATATAACAATGTTATTTGATCAGCTTTGAGTTGTTGCCGTACAAATATTGAATCACTTCACGAGTATATATTATGTGTTAACTCGCGCGGAATATTGTTATCTGTTGCTAGTAACATAAGACCGAGAACTGCTCGTCAAACTAAACTGGCGTCTATAGTGGAACTACGAGTATGTACGCGTTTAACTAATTCAAACACAACCCCTCTGATTTCCGTTCAGTAGGGCTCTTAGAGCGCTTTCACACAGACTGCAACTGGTCGACGCCAGCCGAACAGTGTCGACGGCAGTCGTCGACAGTTTTCCATTTGTTTGTAAGGGTTCTTCAATATCAGCGGCGGCCGTTGACACCGTCGGCAGCTGCCGCCGACGCTCCGACTTTAGCCGTTTTCAAAAAAAGACATGCCCTGATTGATTGACTGACTTATTCACTAACTTAATGCCGAAACCGCTGAAGCTAAATGCTTGAAACTTTGACAGTAGATACTTTTAGTAACGTAAACACCTGCCGTGTGGTGACGGCAGAACAGAATACAATTATCACCACCCCTCCTCTTCCTGCGGGTGTTGTACGAGGCGACTAAGGGAATATAACGGAGCAGTATCCTCAACAGCAGTAGTATCCTCTGTGCAGCAGCTGCCATCTACTGCGATCACCAACCCGCCTGCCCAGAGTGGTGATTATGGGCAAATCCTCCTATTTTTGTGAAATACCGTTAGTTCAGCAGTCTATTAAAGACTGTTGATGAAATACCTATTACGAAAAGATTTATTTAAGTTCTTTCTAAGGTGGTCGACGGCGGCCATCGACAAATCGCCGTCCGTGTGAAATAGCTCTAATTTCAGTACCTTCAATTATCCCAGTATTATTACTCTCGCAACAACGTAGATTTGAACTGTAAATTGCTTAACACGCTTTTTGTATTGGCACCGTTTAAAGTTCTCTTGTTAGTCAGTCTGTTAGCGCCAAAGAAAATTCTAGCAGTTCAGGCATTGAATATTTTAACACAAATTTAAACTTAGTTCTGCAATAGTTCCAGTGCAGTTCGAACTCCATCCGCTTTAATTACCGTCGATTTCTTAGTTAATATTGCAGCGTTTTCTATTTTAGCTTCTTTAGAGGTTTCAATACGCTTTTTTTTAATAAATTGAAGCTCAACGAACTAGTAGACCTGATGGTAAGTAGTTACGAGGTTTGTCACATATGTCATAGGCGGCAACCGATGGGTGGAGATGCATGGTCGTTTGCTCTCTTATTCACATAAAGAAAAGAAAAGAAAAACGTTTAATGTTTACCCTTGGTTAGCAAAAGATGTTACCACAAATGCATAGTTAACAACAGTACGATAATTTTGCCACTGGTTTGATGAATTTACTTTTATTTTTTAGCATTTAATATCCCCAATATCAAAGCTACATTATAAGTATAATTTTGTTGTAAACATTACCACCGCTTCGTGCCTAGGTAGGCATTTTTGCTATGATAAAAGAAGTGGCGCAAGAAACTCATAATATACAATACTCTATTATACAGCTTAATAATGTATAATAATTTGGATAGTCGAGTTGCTTGCACTAAGTGTAGTTTATTTATGTCATCAAGATATTATATATATTATATAGTATGCTTATATTATATTCTATAGTATGCTTTTAAAATAAGCCATTGTTTTAGTGATTTCCTAAATTTATTATTAGTTAGGTTCATCATTTCTATTGAAAGGTTGTTGTAGATACGGATAAAAAAAGTTTAACCTGTTAGTAAATGTTAGCAAACCTAAGTTTAAGTTCTATATTTAATAAACTGTGTCCACCTCGCAACAGTACAGATGATGTGTTGCACATCCTGGTAGAATGTGTCCGGAACTGCTACCTAAGAACACGAGCTGGTCTACATCGCTATCTGGAAGGCAGTTGTAACAGTGTTCTAGCAGAACCTTGGAAAGTGACCGCCAGAATTCTTTAAAAAATGGCTATAAATAGAGCAAATATTTGATAGATTTGATAGACTTACTGTTAGTACCTACTTATTATAAATGATTATGTGTAGCTTAAGATGAATGTACCAGGGCGGCATTGTTGTTTTTACAACAAATCCTTTATTAAATGATAAAAAAAAGTCCCATTATGCGGCTCGATGAACGTTTCACGGTATAAGTAGGTACTCACAATTAAACAAATATCGCAATATAATTTACCTAAAAGAAATAGACATGACACCCATTCATTTATATCGAACAGAAACAAATGGAAAACAAACAGCGAAAGAATAAACACTTTATCCTAAAGATATTTCAAATGCAATTGTCTTATTTCGCCCCGTTAGATCCATTATTTATTCCATTGTAATATTTCTCACGGAGAGGAAAGTGATGCGAATTGTGATGTGTTTTTTATCGATGGATCTGTGTTAACTGTGTGTGATTTCGATAAGTTATGCAAATTATTATTATACGAGGCATTGCTCGCGGCTTGTGGCTGAAGTTCAATCAATCAACACTTTTTATTTCTACGTGAGGTAATTACATACACTTGAGAAACGTCACAACAGAAAGAGAGAGAAAAGAATACAAAGAGAAAACCTTAACCTTTATGATATAAGGTAGGCCAGGAGAAGAAAGCCGGATGAAAAAACCTCTCGGCACTCTTTTAAGAGGATAACATTGCTCAAGTCGCTAAATTACAGTAGATTTAAATAAAAATTGTTGATCAATCCGTTTGTGCGTTTCCCATGTAAAACACATTATTATACTAAATGGTTAATACAGTCTTTAAAATGCTGCGAAATTTTCTCCAATTAAAAAAAAAAGTAAATACGCAATTTTCAACTTTAAATTGAATTTTGTATGGATGGCGACGGTGGCCACTTAAGACCAGCCGTTTGTTACTTTTTTCACATAAATAAACCTTTCCTTCCAATCACTTAGTCGGTAGGTATTAGCCCTTCGAGCGACATGGCCCGGCCATTACCGCTTTAGCAATCTAACTAGGCAATCTACGTCAGTGACCTTTTGTACCTTCGTCTATTGATTTCATCATTGAGCATTCGATCGCGTAGTGAAATACCAAGCATTCGAAGCATTGCGACTTGAGCTTGCGAATGAAAGGAATAGAACAGACGACCAGTTTTAATCGGTTCGACAAGTCGGTGAAATATGTTCAAATAAATTATGTAACGCAAACGTCCCAGAAAAAACTGGTCTATTATAAATATAAGCAAAACAGACCCTCCTCGACTCGATCCGAGTTTTGTCGGCGGTATGTCGAAGAAACGAGCGAATACGCGGCAAACACGGCACAGACGTTGAGTCGGCGTATCGATCAAATCAGTAACTAATTAATTTGATGTTATTCAGATATAATTTATTTTAATACTGTTGTACGAGTGTGCCACCTGTACCTTATGACGAAATAAATAATTTAATTTAATTTAATTTCATATAATCGTAGACTGAATTTCACCGACTAAAATCGGCGGAAACCGGTGACCGTTTAAACGATTCAGCGGTCGTCTGCCATACGCCTATGTCGTATGTAACGACGGATAGTCCTGTAGTTTATGTCGTGGCATATTAAAGTGGAGCTGTAGTCACTACCACGACGATTATCTGTAGTCTAATACTTTTCATGGTGTTATTCCAATTATAAAAATCGTTACCATATCGTGGGAACGCGCCTTAAAAAGTTAATTAGTAATTTGATCATTTACTCTTTTTAGTGCTCTACTGACAGTCAGTACTGACGTCGGTGGTCCATAGCTATAGATACTTACACAATGGCGTAGAAACCAAATATTCGTTTAATAATGCATGTACATCGATACGGACGCGCTAAGCATACGGAAAGTGCGCGAGTCGATCCTGTCGATACCGTCGGCAGGTTAATTGTTTAACGTAAAGCGATGCGACATTAGAGAATGTGACCCGAAAAATCAGATGAGCATTCATCTGATTTTTCGTGCAAATTTGAACTTTAAAGACGTCGGTCGGCGTCGTTTTGTATGAACTAATTGCATTATTTTTGATAAACAGTTCAGATCCTATCAAATCGACGGTTATTTCCATACTCGTAATAAATACAAAATAATAAAAAAGAATATTTAGCAATAAATACCTACTTGTTTTTTATTTACTTCTTTAACTATTTTTCACTGAAACATCATATTAGAACTTAATATAAAAAACACACTACAGTATGAAATTTCTTCCATCAGACTTGGGAATGGAAAAGGGGATGTGAAATGCAAATTAGTGTGGTTAACTAAAATATTATGTTAATATAAATTCACAGAATAACATATAATAAATATTTAAATGTATACACATATATATACAGGTATATATAATAAATATGTTATGTTTACGATCCTGAACAAAGAATTTAAGATAGAGACAGATATTTTTGACTTTTTTCTTTGATTTATTAGTTTTTTCTCGCGTTTCAAAGTAAACCAAAGTCAAGCTCCACGCAAGTATTTGCATCTTGATTATTTCTCATCTGAAACAAATTCAAATAGGTAATTTTAAAATTCAAACGCGTTAGAATCATTACTACATTACGAGACAGCCAATATTTCCTAATTGACATTTAATTGAATAGTATAAGTGTTCACAGGTTATATTCGGAGTACCTTCGCAATAATAATAGAGTCACAACACTCGTATATTTGAGTGCGATCAGCGATAAATTTAGTGAGAGATATTTAAGTGTCGCTTAGAGGTCGGCCTGCGTAGAACTTCGCCCAAGGCTCTCGGACGCGAGTCGTCGACCTGCCGTCACCTTGCTTCGCCAACTTACGCAATTCGTTAATCTTATCATCTGCATGCACACCCGCGCGACCTCGATAGCCCCTCTCACCCCTCGCCGAATTTGACGCCAACTCGTGAATCGAGCTCAATGGCTACAAACGAATCTATCTACAACAGTGCAGTGAGGTCATCCTCCAAACTGGACACCTTCACGACGATCACTGCGTATTAATGAATTTTTGTATGCTACATACTTCTCACGTTAACGCATATTTGTCTAAAGTTCAAACAATACCTTTTTTTTATAAAGTTTGAGCGGAATACTGAAACCAAGAGTGGTCTACGACGGCGCTACGCGAGTCGTAGCAAGCCGGCATCGAACGGAAAAGTTGCGGAGAGAGGAGCGCCGGTGGGACGAACCTGCGCTCGCGCCACCCCGCGCGTATTTATTCGCAAGGCCACGCCAGCGGCGCGCCAGTGCGCAGACGTCGGTCGCACGCGATATACGATCACAGCGTTCACGACACCGCACAGTTACGATTTACACTCCGCGTTTTAATGTTATGTTCGGATCACTTTCAAAATACAAGTTCCTTCAGTAACAAAAAAATATAAACATGATATCGATACTGTCGAACTCAAAGTTGTTGTGGGGGCTGTGGCAGGTTGTGAGCTACTGTACATCTCGTACTACGCTTCCTCTGGTCCTGGTGGCGAGCGCAGCGTTTTTGGCCACCCGGCTGATCTCCCTGGTGCGCGACATCCGCAAGCTGCCCCCGGGGCCCTGGGGCCCTCCGGTCGTCGGCTACTTGCCCTTCCTCGGCGTGCGCCATAAGACGTTCTTGGAGCTGGCGAGGAGCTACGGTGGTCTCTTCTCGGCGAGACTTGGCAATCAACTAACCGTGGTGCTTAGCGACTACAAACTCATAAGAGAAGCCTTCCGACGTGAAGAATTTACCGGTCGACCTAGTACTCCACTCATGCATACTTTGGACGGTCTCGGTGAGTTTTGGGTTATTTTAACGCAAAGTATGTAAAACAGAAAAAAATTTTGATAAAATCAATTTTCATATTCCGTTGATACGTAGAAAAATTACCAGAATTTTAAAATTCCGATGGAAATCCGAAGTCAAAATAAATAAAGTAATACAAATTAAAAACTTTTGCAACATTGAAACCAATCAAACTTTTTTTCTGTGCAATAGTAATGCTTAACACTTACACCGGCAAAGTGCACATGTGCACGGGGCGGCCCGCGGCGCAGCGGCCCTCCCGCGGGTGGCTAGCGCCGCCCACATGCGTAGATCCTAGCTAACCGCCTCCTTCTATGCAGGTATCATCAACAGCGAGGGCCGCCTTTGGAAAAGCCAACGCCGGTTCCTGCACGAAAAGCTTAGAGAGTTCGGAATGACTTACATGGGTAACGGCAAGAAAATCATGGAAGGAAGAATTAAGGTTCGTACCTCATAGCTAATTATTGTGAGATATAATTGTGTATTAAAATGTGATAACCTCCAGTGTTAATTTAAAAATGTTCTTCATCAGAACGAAGTTTACGAGCTAATGGCCAACTTACACCGGGCGGACGGCGCGCCAACTGACGCCAACCCACTACTCGCTCTGGGCGTATCGAACGTAATCTGCGGAATAACCATGTCAGTGCACTTCAGTCATGGTGATGCTCGATTTGCACGGCTTAATCATCTCATCGAAGAAGGCATGAGACTTTTTGGCGAAATCCACTACGGAGAATACATTCCACTCTATAATGTAAACATTTGAACTTTTTTAATTGTTGACGAATCGAATTCTTTAATGTATTAAAAGTAAACTAACAAAAACACTCTATTTGTAGTACCTTCCCGGCAAGGCGCAAGCTCAGGAAAAGGTAGCGAAAAATCGTGAAGAAATGTTTGCATTCTATCAAACGCTCATCGACGAACACCGCAATACCCTTGATCTTGACAACGCTCGAGACCTTATTGATGTTTACCTTATCGAAATCGAAAAGGCAAAGCTTGAAGGTAGAGCTGGAGAATTGTTTGAAGGGAGAGATCACGGTGAGTTAAACAATAAAGTGAATTGATACGTTACTTATGCAATCAAACTAAAAATGAATAATTAACTGTTATAAATTTTAATGGATGCATTATTAAGCTCTAAAATAACTTTTGATATTTTTCAGAACTTCAACTAAAACAAATACTAGGGGATCTTTTTTCTGCCGGCATGGAAACTATAAAATCTTCCCTGTTGTGGATGATCGTTTTTATGCTTCGGAATCCAGACGTGAAACGAAGGGTACAGGAAGAACTTGACAGTGTAGTGGGTCGTGAACGCTTGCCCACTATCGAAGATATGCCAAGTCTTCCTTACACCGAAACCACAATCCTGGAAACTTTACGCATGTCAAGCATTGTTCCTCTGGCTACAACACACTCCCCTACAAAGTAAGTATTGCATACTATATTTTTCTTTTGTTTCATGTCAAACGAAAATGGATTCTACTTAAGTGTCAATTTTTGTGTCGAAAAATGTATTCTGACATTTGAATTTCTCTTCCCAGAGACGTCCACCTTAATGGCTACAGGATTCCCGCGGGGTCTCAAGTCGTACCGCTCATCAACTGTGTTCACATGGACCCCAACCTATGGGACGAGCCTAACAAGTTCAACCCGGGTCGGTTCATTGACGACAACGGCAAAATTAAGCGACCGGAGTTTTTCATGCCGTTCGGTGTCGGAAGGCGCATGTGTCTGGGAGACGTGTTGGCGCGAATGGAGATGTTCATGTTCTTCTCAAGCATGATGCACCAGTTCGACGTGCAGATGGAGGCGGGCGCGGCCGCGCCTTCGCTGGAGGGCATCGTGGGCGCGACCATCGCTCCTCAGTCTTTCCGCGTGAAGTTCGTCTCCCGCGAGCCCGCGGCGTCGCCCCCGGCCGCACCCGCGCCCGACCACCCGCACTTGCGACACGTGGGCGCGCACTAGCCGTGCCCTTCCCATTGCCACAAACACACCCACCAGTATTCAATGATCACTCGTTTTAGAGCGCATCGATGACAATTTTAATTAAGTCTTATTTTATAAGTGACGGCATCGCAGCAGCGATGGTCGAGGCTGTGCATAAAGTGTTCAATTTAGTAAACCGAACTTATTATTTAAGATGTAAGTACTGAAAATTCCCATCGTTGAGATTATGAATTGTTATTTGTGTGATTACAGTATTATGCGTAGGTTTACGATCTTTGAGATTGTGTCAGATCGCATGCGTGGTGAGAGATAGGTAGGTTTATCAATATGTTTCGATCGTCGATATCGTAAGCTCTAGTTCTCTATGCCAAAATAATATCATTCTAGATCATTATTTATTAATAGGTATCACTTGAGAGTGTTGTCTGTTGAGTGTGATCTCATGTTTATTGCGTTATATTCGAATATTATTGATATTCATTCATTGTGGTTTGCTCGTGTTCATGTAATACATATCTAGTTTATATAGTTTCTAATGATTGTATTGTACCTATCATGAGTATCTAGTAACATTCCATGGTAGCGTAGAAGCCCGCAGCTAGTCTAAGGGCGGCAGCTATTGCCGCTATAGTATTTATGTATTGTTATTACAAAGACAATAAAAATAAATTGTGTAAAAAGAAACTAAATTTTTTGCAACCAAGTTGCTTTACTGGAGTTTCAGTAAAAATTATTGTTTTAGATTACAACTCACCGTCTTTGGTATATTACCATTATTTACTTTAGAGCTTTGTAAATATTGCGTAGTACCTACCTATTTTAAAATTAAATATGTAGTGTTAAATTAAATGATGAAGAATTTTAAAGAATGTTTTATTGTGTATTTATTATATCCGCCATATATAATCTCGTTTAATTATATCTTTAACTCTCACCTTGATTAATGTCAAAACCACATAAATGCGCGATGAAAGTAGTGCTAATAAAGTTAAATTAAACACTATTTAAATAAAAGTATGCTACTCTATCCCACTAATTTATTATTTATTCATCATTTTATAACACTAAAAAAAAAATTACATTTCGTCATAACTATCTTAATTTGGAAAGTACAAAAATATTATCATCAACTGGTAAAAATCAAACAGGTTCGCAAAAGTAGAACGCTTCCGGTGGAGATAAAGTGATCCCACTAATACCCTGAAGTTCTTGTGAAGTGGGTGGTTTGGATGCGAGGCGAATTCGGATACGTCGCAGCAAAGCTGCCGCGAAACTCGTAGATATCATACGAGCAAGCTCATCTCCTGGACACATTCGTTTACCTACAAAAAGAAAGTTAGAAAGGAAGATTTAAAAATTATTTTATTTGCCTTTTAAAGATTATAGGGTACCTACATTTAATTACCTGTTTGAAAAGGAATAAACTCTTGTGGCCTCAGCAAATTACCCCCTTCGTCCAAAAATCGGCTGGGCTTAAATTCATTAGGATCTTCCCAAACATTAGGATCCGAATGTATCGCCCATTGAAGAGGTATCACCATGGCGCCTTTTGGTATTTTGTAGCCACCCAAGTAAGTTTCCTAAAAAGAAGGTCAATGAACTCGAGCCAAAATAAACCAAGAAATTACCGCACTATTTTACTCACTTGCAAGCAGCCATGGGGCACACCCACCGGTACAATGGACCGTATACGTTGCGTTTCGCTTATCGCTGCCATTACACGAGGCAGTTTTGTACTATCTATTTCGCTTTCATCCGGGAATGTAGCAAGAATTTCATTCCGAACCAATTCCTGCAAAAAGTACCGCGTCAAGCAACTCCGCAGATTTCTTTAATTAACAAAGAAAGTGTAATGGGAAAGTACTGTTTCTTTTGTAAATGATTGTAGCATGAAAGTAGTCAAAGAAAGTGAATAGATCACATCATCACCTGTTCATCGGGATATAGAGCCATGTACAAGAAGAACCAAGCGAATGTAACGGTCGTTGTATCGAGACCCGCGCCGAACATATCCGCTAAAAGGTAATGCAATTGTTCATCCGTCATATACTTTGCAGATTCCTCTGCGCTCTCGTACCTTCTCTTTTGCTCCATCAGAAAGCTATCAAGAATACACTCTTCTTTTGACGGGAGAAGAACTCTGGGATCGAAATAATGCTCCTCACTACTCAAAGCATGTTTACTATATTTAATGCATTTAATAAAACCGTCTGGATGGTCGTTAAATATGTTGGAATGTGGGACATATTTAGCCCTCTCTGGTGTCTTAAGTCCCAGCATTTGACGCCGTCTGTTAATTAAACTAGCATACAACCTATGAGTCTGTGCTTGCCCACGCACTAAAATATTTATGTTCTTTTGAATGGATGGTAATATGAACCTAAAAATAATAGCAATATATTAATACGGCATTTCAGTAAAACAATCGATTCCTTATTAAAACTAATCAACGTACCGTACAAATGGCAAGAAGTTGACAACGCCGGCTATGCCCATTTCGTGACTTCCCTCTTCTTGTATTTGCATAAACCAATGCCAAGTTTTGTCTTCCAGCGGAAACTTGAACCCAAATATGATTTCATTCACGATGTTGCCAACTGAATGTCGTAGCAGTTGATTTAGATTGACCGAAGATCCAAATGCTTCTTTAACGTTCTAAAATTGAAATTTTATCAATTTTGAAGAAAGAATGTATGGTAATATATGTAATATTCCAGTAAATGACGATCTCGAGCGCCTTCTGAGTGTTGCGAGCGCGTATATTACAAAAACAAAAATCGAAGATCGTGTTTTTGCTGCTCAAGACTCGCTTACATTTATCAGTGCCACCAAAAGGTCACTTTAAAGAACAAATGTTATTTTTGTAAATAAAATGAGTGGATTTCATGATGAATTGAATGATATACAACATAGTTAGTTTGGGGTAACTTATAAATATTGGGGATAAATTATCGCTTTAGGTTAATAGTTAATGCTTATTCATTATTCACTGTATGTTAATAAAATCTTCTGTGATCTCTTGTACTTACGAGTAAAACTTCCTGTGTTAATATATTCTCTATTTGCGTTGACAGTTATGATGTTAAACAGATAATTGTAAGGTATACGTCATAAATAATCTCATAAACTACATACACAAGGTTCGACTAATAAATTAAAACTTACTTGTAACAGGTCCTCAACTCCGACAGCTATTCGCTTTTCTAGCTTGTCTCGTGATGCGCTGTGTTTGCTTGTCCCATAGCTTTTGAGCCAGCTCGTAACACACTTACGTTGATCCTTCCATAGTTTTCCTTCGGCGCAAATAATACCTACAAAAATCATAATTACGCTGATTTATTGCAATCGCCCGACTAGTTTCGGTCCAATACATAGGCCGTGTTCCTCAGGAGCCACGGAGCGGCGCCAAAGCCCGCCGTGAA
>DWLO01003058.1:0-11509 GCA_018245335.1 Dalla quadristriga | reverse complement strand
ACACGTCGATTTGTTGCTCTGTTGGAGCGTAATAGAAGAACAAACCAACAAACATACTTTCACATTTATAATATTAGCAAATTATCCTTATTTATTTTAGGTACCGTCTTAGTTGCAGGTTTTGGTTTTAATTTACCTTAAACATCTTGTGAATAGACTGCTTATGTATTCACGTGTTTATTACCTCCATCTAATAAAGATAAGCATTTCAAGACTGATATCTTTTCGCATGTGTTTCATCATATAACAAGACAATCTTACAAACATGGCATTACTCTCGTTAGGTTCCTACGAGTAAGTCATTAATTTTTAAAATAAAGATTCTACTAAAGTTATTGTTCTTTTTTTAACAGGTAGCAGCAGATTGGCTGTGAAACCGACACTCAGTACTGAAGACTAGCTAGTGACAAATTTTAAAGTAGATTTTGTAAATCAAAAGGCAGAACAATGAACTTGATGTTATTAAGTTTTTGTGTTTCAAATTGAATTAATAATACTAAACTGTTGTATTGTGTTTGTAATAATCGCGATTCAGCTATAGATTGATGTTTTTCATTAAACTTCAATTCTATGTTGAAAATCATCTGATACACGCAACATAACTATTTAATTATCATTATATATCATATATATTAAGTTCTTGAGACATCTGTGGCGAAAAGATGCACTGCATGGTCGGGTTTGTTACCCGTGTTACTAACAGTCTTACTAACAGTAGTCGCACGGGTAATTTTTTTCTGCCACATTAATACTGGCAACATTTTGATTACATGATGACGTGCTTGATATAATTTGAGTGTTAAATGCGGCTTCGTGTACTTGGCTTCCCCGTTGTCCCCCTAAGGGGAGACTAAGGACATTTTGTAAGAGGCCTTTTACAAAATATCATGTGCCCTGTCCTTCATTTTAAAAGTGAATAAAACTCCAAGTGAAGTGGCAAACACGAAGAGCGGTCGCGCACGTTTTCACTTATAGAAAGCACAAGGCACTTAAATTTATACCCACGACCCTATTGTAAAAGAATGAATGTTTCTAAAATGTTATTTCTTAACCTTAAGAGCACGCATTCCCAACAGCCAAACTTGTTAGTGAGCGCGGCTTAAATACTTGCAATTTCATCTAACATGATTAGAATTTTCAAAAAAATATAGGACGCAACCGCCTCCCCGCTCCCCGCGTAGGACGGGAATATACGGTGAGATGCACGATTTGTTCAAGCGAAAACAGTCGCGCGAAAAATTTTGCAACGTCCTTCGGAGAACAGATTTTTTTTTAAACTACTTTATTTAGGTATCTTTGTTTAAAGTTATTTGAACTTTTGAATAAATTAACTATGTATGTAAGTAAATTTCATTTGAGTTTTCATCCTTATAATTATTTATTTACGCCCAAAGTTGCGTAGAATTGCGTGTTGAAAAATGGATCTTTGAAGGCTTGTAACTTTTCTCTTTAATCTTTTTTTCTGTTCTGTATGAGAGTGTACTTAGATGATGGTGAGACAAATAGATATCAGGCTTAGTTTTGTGCGTAGAACCACATGCAATTTAGTTATTTGTTGATCACGTTTTGTATGGAAAGTACTGGGCTTGCGTCCCCTTAAGAACAGTGAAAAAAATTCCCTTTGCCTTTGGCCTTTTTCTAACACAGTCTTCTAATTAAAATGAAATTTAATGAGAGTCCGCGATTATGAATAACAGCGTCAAAATAAATTTATTGATAACAAGATGTTGCCCGCGCCTTAGTCCGCGTTAAAAATATGATCAATATGCTGGTTAAAAAGTATCCTATGACCTTCTCCAAAACTCCAAACTATCTCTCTGCCAAATTCTATGAAGATCAGTTGTTGTATGGTTTAGCCGTGAAGGTGTATCAAACAAACACACGAACTAATTTTCGCAGTTATAATATTAGTAAGATGTAATATTATACCGAAGTATTGCAATAAAATTATAAGACCGGTATTGATATTTGCACCGTAATATTTATTGACCACTTACTGACCCTTGCCTGACAGATTCTTGTCGTGCCACATCGCGCCACAGTGTTCGGGGCCCTAGAAGTTAATAATCACTACCTATTCATTAATTATCCCTTAATTGTACGTAACGTTTGCTAACATTATGCCTTTAACTTTGACTCTGAGTTTGTTGTAATGATCTAATTTTTCGTTTCACTATGTATTTACAATAAAATTTGGACTGTACACATGGACCGTGTTTCATATTATACACGATGGCATTTTTGTGTACATATAATAGCAATAATTGAATGCAATTAAATACGCGCAAGAGTTGCTCGTCTAGAATTGTACGCAACTGCTAACACCCAGATGATAAGGTTTTATTTACACGATGCAATTTTCTTGTCTATTGCATGCAATATAATTTTAGCATTGGCTTGCATCTTAACATTGTGGCACTATACAGCCAAGTTATCATTAAAATCCGTTCTAGTTGAAAACAGCGCATGCAATTATTTCTTGTAATTCTTGTAGAATTGGCTTCTCTCTCATAATGAGTGCCGTGAGTAAGGGTGTTGATCGTTGCTGCTGTTCTGAGGAAAAATTTAAGAAACAGCTTGAAAAATGGATAGCATGTTCAGAAACACGGGTTTGTGAACTTGCTATTATTTTATATTTTCTAACTGAAAAAAAAGAATCGTCGGTACAAGCAATCTTAATTAAACACTTTTTGACCCCTCAGTTGTGACTTCATGCAAATACGTAAACACTTGAATTAATAATTTGCTAACGAAAATAAATGCAATACTTCCGAAAATTATATACAAGTCCACATTTTGACGAGTCAAAACTCTCCTAAATATAATTTGCCTTGATGTAATCAAGACATCAGCAATTATTTCGTTTCAAGAATTGCATTCAATAACCGCGTTTAGTGCAATGGCAGAAAATTAAAAAAACTAAATAATTTATCGGGATATTGGTCTCTATTTAAGAAATTTTAATGGTTGTTAACTTTGTGTAAAAATTAATTGATTAAAAACGTTTTTACTATAAGTGAAATATGGACGTGGACAAATGAAGTTATGCATGAGTGTTCACTATAACTGAAGACACTTGGAGTACGTATAGCTAATCCACGACACTGCTCTCCATTTAGTAGCCACTCATGGGTCCTATCTATTTTATAATGTATTTTTGTGTAATGTAACCAAACGTTAAATATAAGCATAAAATAATTAATTTTACCTATAATATTAATGTAAAATTGTAGCCAATTGTTGGTAATGTTTGGAAACTGTGATATTAAACATAATGTTAGCATTAGATATCATTGTATGACATAACTAAAGTTGATTATACAAATTGAAATTGAAATTCCTTTTTATTTTTTATCTTTAGTAATACAATAAATTTTTGACGGAACTTTAATGGAATGTTCGTTTATTTCGGGAAAAGAAGTCGTATTGACTATCACGCTGATACGGTTGTAAATACCACCACGAAACCCATAATTATAACGGATTTTTTACATTAATTATACTATCAAATGTTCCATATAACTCACAATACAAACTACCATGAGAAATGATAAATCACTTGAAAATACTTTCGGTGGCTGTTTATAATCCGAGTAAGTCGACAGATGTACACTTGTACTGCAACTGATCAAACTGAATCGTTCAACAACCACAAACGCCAAAGCTAAGATGAAAGAGTTACCACCAACGGGTACCACCACTCTTGAACGCCTATAGGTTTGAGCAGCAATGCTATGCTTCAGCTTCGTAGCTGAAGTAAGAAAAAGTATTATTGAAGGAGAGTGCAAAGGTGGATGGTGGATAGCACTGTCACTACATTACACTTACACTAGCAATATTCACAATTTTTAACGGACTCCAAAAATAACTAGATAGATATTGTACTTAAATATTTAAATTGCATTAATTTCATATACTTGTCTTTTTTTTTAAATATGTTCTTATACATTATTACGTAACTAAATAGTAATATTTTTAGTTTTAGCGCAACACATTTTGATGTCGGTTTGATTTTTTTTGTAAAAGGTAATTAATTTACATAAACACATTTATTTTAGTACAACCGCGCGAAGAGCTACGAAGAATAGCCAGATGAAACAACTTTTATTGTGGTAATTCTAAAGCCGCCGGAACCGCAATTACACGGAAAATCGGTCGGCGATTCCGATGTCGCGCGCCCGAGTGGCAAAAACCCAACGACGGGCTCGACATGTGAGAACACTGATCACGTCCGAGCACAGTTTAAAGTGAAAAACAGAAAGATTTCAAAGTGTATACTTAAGTGTTTATTAATTTATCTGTCTATATTAATGGGCAAAGGCAAAACAATTCAGTACCTATCTTTTTCTCACATGTTTGTTAACTGTTTTTTGTTTGTTTTGTTTGACGAGCTTTAGTGGTATCAAAAAAAAAATTTGTAAATTTCATGTTACGATTATGGTCGAATTCCGACCAGTGGGCGAACACTAGTATATATTAAAGCGAACTAGACTAACATCTCCAGTTACTTTTACGGTCCTATTCGAAGTTTGTCACAGATGTCATGGGCGACAGCGGATGGATGGAGCTGCATGTCATTTGCTATCGTAATAACATTAAAAAATAACAGGAAAGGAGTAATTTTAGATCGAATACATATAAATAGGTCTGTGAAGCTTGTTCATTCAAACCGAGTATGACTATGAAGATATACTAGGTGGTATTTACATGCAACAGCTTTTATCGGTAGCGCAATTACGCGGAAAATCTGTCGGCGACTCCGTTGTCGTGAGCGCCAGAGCGGCGAAAACAGAACGACTTTCGCGAAATGCGAGAACATTGATAACTACGTTTGAGTGCAAAATAGAAAGTTTGCAAAGTTTATTTGCAACTTGTGTACAACGTAATCGAATTAAAGAGTTAATCGACATCGCGCTCGGTCGAAAGATAAACAGGTTGTGACATTTCGTGAGGGTGGAACAGAATGGGTTCATGGCTAAAACTAATAGGTTTAAGGAACAGTCGGGCACGCAGTCCACTGTTAACTGGCCATAATTCTGTAAAGTTTATTCAGGCACAATCGCGAACAGTCATACAAAAAAACGCCAGATGTTATTCACACGAAACAGCTTTTATGTGGTCATTCCAAAGCAGCAGAAGCGCAATTACACGGAAAATCGGTGGGCAGTTCCGTCGTCGTGCGCGCCAGAGCGGCGGAAACAGAACGACTGGCGCAAAATGCGAGGACACTGATAACTGCTTTGGAGTGAGAAACAAAGTTTTCATAGCTTTTTCTAGAGCGTTGCTTGCTACTACGGCGCAATCAAATGACCAAGTAAACTCAGACGTTTTTTTAAAGATATTTGCCTAACGAACATGCAGACTAAGTGACGTCGAAGTCTTATCCACTCAGCTAAAACCGCTCTGGGTTGTTACAAGAAAATAAAGCCCGTGGCCGTTATCGGTTATTATGTTAAGAGAAGCAGAACAATAGTGAGTAATGATGATTTATTATGACAGAGCGTTCAGTTTTCTCCACAAATATTTATAATTCCTTTTTTCCATTGTCTTCCGTTTATCTAGACGCAAACTAAGAAATACAGCGATAACGGGGAAATCGTAGCGATTAGCGTAGTGGCATTCGTCGGAAAGGGGCAGTAAGTATTCCCAAGGACCATTCCGAAGATACGACATATTTTGAGACGGGAATCCGAATTACAATTCCATAACAGGTATGATGAAAAACATAGGCCTCTTCTTAAAACCGAGGTGAAATTATGTAGGCGTATTGATATGATTTTTCCTTTTACGTGAATTTTACCTTTATTCAAAAGGAATCTTCTGGCCGATTCTTTGACTTTGGAATAACACATTGATAAAAATAATAACGGATTTAACACATTGACAAAATTAATGAATACAAGCTTTTTGCCAATCTAGTAATTTAAGCGTTAACAGGATAAAGTTAATGCTTTTTAAAATGGAGACACAGTTCTGGATTTTTAATTAAATCAGAGTGTAACATTAAGTTACTTAAGCCTCTTTAGAAATTAATCATTTTAAGTGCATCTTAACTTAACTTAATTGAACGTAAGCAAGGTCATGAAGTTTTTTCATTAGTCGCTATTTTGCACTGTTTGCGTTTGAAATACTTGGTAATTTAAATAGAAACTTCGCTACAATAACTCCTAAAGATGATTTTAAATAGTTGTTGTAATAAATTACATTTTAAATAGGCAATCTTATAATACGTAGTGGTAGGCTTCGCAAAATAACAAAGCTCAGCTTAATTGGAAGTATCAAATGAGCATGCAGCGGTCACCTGAGGCCATGGACAACTGCAAGAAACTTCAAAGAAATCTGAAGGTTGGTCGGTATTAAGCTACGCGACCCGAACCCCGTATGAAACCCGTACACTAACAGAGGTTACCGACATGGATCGCAGAATTAGCAAGCAGAAGTAGCAATGAGCAGGCCATAGAAGTTCGATAGAAGGACTGATAACCGATGGGGAAGAAATGTCCTCGAATGGAGACCACAACTCGGAAAAAGCAGCACAGATCGCCTTCCAACCAGGTGGACTGAGGACCTAAAGAAGACAGCGGGAAACCGCTGGATTCAGAGGGCACAAGACCAGATGGAGTGGCACCCTTTAGGGCAGGCTACTTACAGCAGTGGACTTTTAAAGGCTGATGGATGGATAGCCATTTTCGGACCTATAAAGGATGTAATAAATAAAGTCAGTTGGGCCACTAGAGTGTCAAAAGAAATGTTCGTTGTATATTATTCGTCAGTAACAAGACGTCAGGTCTGCCAATCCATATTTGGCCAGCGTGGTGGACTATGGCTTTAGCTTTCTAACCTTGAGAGGAGACCCATGCTCAGTAGTGGGCTGCTGATGGGTTTTAATGTTGATAAATTGGACGATAGGATTAGGACTGTTTGTGTAAGTTAATCCTGTAATTATTAGTTAGTAACTGTCCAGTTAATCTTCTGTGGTGCTAATTTGTAGTCATTGATGACGTGACTTAAATGAAAGTAGAACAATTTCCATACGAGAATTGCTTTTACAGAATTAACGTCAGCCAATCCCTGACAAGTGTGAAATGTTGAGTTCAACTCCCGAACGATTGGCATCACTCCAAGTACACTAATTGATATTTTAAATACTTGTTTGTGAGGACACTGCTTTGTCATCACTGTTTACGAGAGTGTATAATGGTTTTTTTGGTATTTAATAAGGGGTTTGTTCCCGCCACTGTGTCGCGAAAATTGACATGAGTAATTTTTTTCTTAAAAAGTACGTACGTGACTACATCCACTAGAACATTTAGTAATACATTTTTATACCTGGTAATTTGTTCTTTTAGAAATTAGTCGTCTGGCCCAAAGTATTTTCAGGTGGTAGAATCTGTATGAAATGAAATGAAATTGAACAAATACTTAATTGTATAAATCGTTACAAGAGGCGGCCTTAATGCATTATCTATATTATGTTGGTCTGAAGAAAGTTCGAACATTTTAAACCTTTAGTTCCACGGATGACTGACTCGCATTTGGTGATACATTTAACAGTAATCTACTACTAAAGTATTTAATCTTAGAATCAAAATACCAAAAAGTACGCAACGCTACCTCCCGTACTGTTAGGCTTGTTAGTTACGATGTAACTATTATCTGATCTTTACAGTTAGCGTTCATTAGTCCCATTCTTATTACAGTCTAATTAGTATTTGTGAATTCCCTATTCGAATTTGGCCACAGATGCATTGCTTAGTTAAAAAATAATAAAACTGCTACAGGACTTTTCCTGCACGGTTATTAAATAATATTTGAGAGTCTCTCTATTAAAACAAAGGTCAATAATTAAATTGCATATATTATGTATAACACACAGACATAATCAATCGTTTTTAGAATTTGTATCAGCCTGTCTGCGTTTTTGTGTTGCGAAGAGACTCCGAAATCACTTAACGGACT
The DNA here is from genome assembly GCA_018245335.1 of Dalla quadristriga. Taxonomy (NCBI): domain Eukaryota; kingdom Metazoa; phylum Arthropoda; class Insecta; order Lepidoptera; family Hesperiidae; genus Dalla; species Dalla quadristriga. Next base: position 3,550 of record DWLO01003058.1, on the reverse strand, counting down.
TTAATGAAATTCTCGGGGATTGTAGAGTGTACACTAAGTTACAGTATAGGTTTTATTTTATATCCAAATCTCAAACCGTTTTTTAATTACAGCCCTTAGCGTCTATACCCCAAGAGCCCATTTATACCACATTTTATACACTGTCAACATTCATATAAATTCCATATATAAATATGCATCGCATTTTTGGGTAATGCAGATAAACTTCAATGTTTAATATTTACTGTTTATGTTTGAAAATTTCACACGGACAAAGCCGCAAGCACTCCCTAGTTTCTAAATAATTAATAATATAACATAATTAATCCTCGACCTTCGTAACATACAAGTAAATAATGCCTCTGTCATCGCCAGTTTCACGCAAACAAAATTTAATTTAAAAGTTTGTAGCCCACGGGAATTCCCGAATTATATCCTTTATAGAACTTGTTGGTGTAAAACTGAGGGTACCAACCGCAAGACCTTTACGACTATAATGAAAATATGTTAGGATCTTTACGTCGTTCCGTCTGATACGGTTAAAGGTCCTGTTTTACGTGGGTTCTACGGAAAGACCGATTTGAGTTCCCCCGGGAACGTATAGTATAGTCTGGACTATACTACGAAACTGTTGCCGAGTATCTCGAAATAATAACCGACGTTGAAACTGCCAGTTATAATAATTATTATCAATTTTGAGGTAAACTTGTATTTTGTGATAGCAATTCGGGGGCAAAATCTTTGTCAGAGGTCCCCGTTATGTTTGCCTACGCGTACGGTTCTGCACTTAGTCTGTTCTCCCTGTCGATTATAACATGAAACGTCTGTCGTCGGTCTGTAACTGTCTGCCCCAGTCGGGAATCGAACTTAGGACACCTAGCTCGGAGGGTATAACCAACTCACTAACCTGATAACGGAGTAGACTATGTTGCAAACATAAGAATATTATATGGTGGCACGGCATTTGACTATTTGTATTCGCGTATTTATATTTAAGAAAAAAGAGAGCGACACGTAGGAAGGCCAGTTTTACTGTCAAATTCCTATACTGTCTACTATGCAATGACATAACGGTTATGTCCCAAAAACTCAAATACGCGAATGTTAACAGTACCGCCGTTACATTTTGTATTGTTGTATTGAATTCTTATTATTATTATTTATTCTTTCTTGTGTACCTAAATCTTAATAAATGGTTGTCCTCAACAAATGGTTTGAAAAAGGGGGGACTTAATGCCTGTTGGTATTCTAAAAGGACCTATAAAATAATAGTAAAGACGTTAGTAGAACATTTTATAAGAACGGTAAGCGATAATAGTAGGTTATCTCTTAACTTCGTTAATATTAAATACAGCCTCACCTGGGTAAGTAACCGCTAGTGGCAAAATTTCATTAGCGGTTCCGTGTTGGGGTGGCATCGCTTAGCTATCGATCCCGGTTAGTACCATTAAACAGCTGTCGTTAAGCCTTTGTTGGAAGCCTTTAGGCAGCCTCAGACCATGAAACTAACCACTAACCCTTTGACCAATCCACATGTAAACCTACTGAAGTATGCCATAGGTATTTCGAGGCCGTGCTAAGCAATTGGCAGCTTTGTATATGACTATATCACATTGCCAAGGCTCCTTTTTCATACCAAATTATCATCCCCAGTTCTTCCCCTTTAAGGGACGATGATACTTCTTTTACAAAAAATACTTCTTTTTAAGGTGGATAAGATAAAAAACGAGCATGCAGCGCCGCGCCACCTATCAGCTGCCGCCCATGACATCTGTGACAAACCTCGAATAGGACTTTAAAAAACCTGGAGATGTTAGTCCAGTTAGTATGAGATGTTAATAGGAATGTTAGGCAGTATTCGTTACTATAGGTATATAAAAGGGGTGCAGGCGCTAATACATATAACTGAAAAAACTGTTTGAGATATTGAGATAAAACGGTAAGTTAGTATACCCTGCACAATCCCTGAAAATTTTATCATTATCCGTTCAGCGGTTTTGGAGCCTATTCGCTACAACAAAAACGCAGACAGACATACGAAATTATAAAAACGGTCGATTATATTTAGGTATCATAAACATAGCATATTCCATTTAATTATTACCCTTAATTTTAATATCACAGACATACATTTTAATTTAATTTATTTGGAAGATATATACTATTTGCAACTACACCGAATAGGTGCCTAGAAAAGCTACATGACTGCAAAGCTCCGTAAATTTCCACCGGGCGTATAAACCGATCTCTTAATTAATTGCTAAGCTAGGGTTGAGCTGTACTGCGCCTCATATGGCTAGCCAACGTGATACTTTGGAGAGAGCTGCTCGTCACAAAGCGGCTTAGGATATTCTGTTACCAAATTGTTGTACGAAATCCATTCACGTATGACACGCTCCGTTCTGGGAACTAAGCGCTATGTTTTCCTTTGGCTGCAACCCACTAGGCACGGGTCTCTCCTCACAACTGAGGAGGCCTGATGCGTTCTCCCCAGCGCTGTTCCAGTGTGGATTAGTGGAGGGGTTAGCTAGTTTTAACCGAAGTGTCGGAAGTGTTTTAGGCCGCCCGAGGTTTAACAACTGTTATCTAACGATAACAATCAAGACCGACACCTTAACGTGCCCTCTAAAGCACGGATGCGCTCAAGAAATAAAATTTTAATTTTACAGTAGCGGTTGCCCATTTAACTGCCAGTCAAGACCGGCGCGTGTTCCTTTGTCAATCAGTTACAACTGACACTCCAAGCGCGAGATTGAGTGTTCCCCTTAACCAACTGATATTTATTTTTTAATGCACAATACTATGTTATGTCGATGCTTCTGCCCTTTATTAGCTAGTCTCCAATTAGAGGACTACAGAAAGAAATTTCCTAAAGCCACGAGCAGTACCATACAAACAATACCATACAATGCAAAAACACTTTATTGTACACCAAGACAGAATATAATGCATTAAGAAATAACAGCACATGTATAATACAATAGACGGTCTTATCGCTAAGACAACCTTAAACATAGAGATATGTAGGTATAATGGTTATGTTATGTACGCAATGTACGCATGGAACACATAACTGAACCCAAATAACTAAGTAAATAACTAAATAAATAAGAGGTAAGAAAGAGAAGGCATTCAGAGAAGAAGTTAAAGCGAACAATAATGCGCTTTAACATGCCTTTTAAATGGAGTAAAGTGAAGGGGCTTGTCTGATAGTATAATGTTTTTCATTCCAATTTATTTTAATTTTTTATTCCTGATTTTCCTATACATTAAAATAATTTAAAAAATAATAATAATAATAATAAAGAAACATAAAATTGAAGGGTTATCTTCAAAATAAACCACGGCTATTCTTGTACCTGGAGAATTCAATTATAGTGAATATTATATACTCGTCTGTCACCTTTATGTGGGCAACGATATAAAAAATGCTGATTTAATAGCACCGTAAATTTCTAACTTCAATAAATAAATTTGTATTACGTGTTACTTTACGGAAATCCATTGTTATAAAGCTACGTTTAATCTACTTTGCAACAATCCGCGAGCAAAACGTATGATGGTGTATACT
>DWLO01003057.1:0-11510 GCA_018245335.1 Dalla quadristriga | reverse complement strand
GGTTTTCTCAGTCGACTATTACATGGGTTTCTTCAAAAAAGGCGCAAAAAGAGCTCTTCTGTAGAGCCAGCGACGCTTTGGCGACTCGCGTTGACCACTTTCCATCAGGTGGCGCCCTTCTGTTTATTCATCGAGTTACAAGTTTTTTTATTTTTTTTTATTAGGGACACGTCTGAAAGCTACTCAAGCTTATGAAGGAGTTTCAGGACTAAAATGTAAACTGTTACTTTTCACTTCATCGAGTTGATATTCTGGGTAAATTAACCAACAGATACATTTCAATACGTATATTGCGTTTAAGCTTTCTTTAACATTTGTTATTTTATAACAGAATAACTATTCCTCTATTTGATTGTATATTACGCAAAAGGTCGTTTATACTGTACCTATAAACTGAAATACAAAGCGATTTTGAATATGTATAACTCGTTAGTACACAAGGTGAATCGATTACGAGACCTGAATACGTATTATCTACAGACATGCTTAATCTACGATTTCCGACAGATAGCTATTGGGGTGAATGACACAATTTTAACGTAATTTTCTTTGCCACTCGTGAACTATTGTAAGTGTATTACGTACTAAGTATATATTACGTAGGTACTTCTTAAACCCATAATCATAATAATTTTTTATTGCTTCATGTGAAAATAAGATGTTACAGTTTTTGAAATTGAGTACAGCATGAACACTGTATTGACCGCGGGGACTTTGAGACTTTCATGACTTTCCAACCCCTAAGTTACGTTCTACATGCGTTAAAATTATGAAAATCTATTTAATTTTTATTTTGCATTGCGTTTTATTTAGCAATCGAGACCACAATTTTTTTCAGTTTTAATTGGTTCGTTACCGATTACCAGCCTAATTTAGGGCTCTTCTCACGACTTAGAACTGGAGTGACCGAAGTGACTGGAGTGACCGTACTGTAGATGTTTTCTTAGTTGCTATTGTTACTACGTAGCTGTACAACCAATAATTCAAAGCTTAGACAAGCTACACTACGCGTAAAGCAAGTCGCAGGCGGATCTGTGCCGGTTGATGTACTTGTTGGTAACTCGTAGGTGCCTATCGTTACTTTGTACCAATCAATTCCGTTTTATCTGCTATGTCGACGTCAGCTCGGCTAAGCGTGCCTAATCGCTCGCATTTGACTGCAGACCTGAATTTGTGCCCTTGTTGCTAGCAGCTGGTAATGCCTACCTTATCACTAGGCTTCATGTCGTCTTGCATAACCACGATAGATAGACTAAACAACATTGCAAGTAACCGCACTGTAAGCATTACTTAAACATTTTACAAATTATTGTGTTATAATCATTTCGTATGCTCCTTTATCAGGTTTAGTAAATAATGGATTTGCGTAATTCGAGAGTCGAATTATTTATTTACGACTTCGAAATTCGCAAGGAAATCCAAACACCCCGAAATAAACGAGCTGGGCTGTATTCACATGAATTTGTCAAAGCTTACAATGCAACGTTGTAGATTTAATAATGAACATTCAAGCACGTAGCTTTACTCCTCGCGCACGAGAAGACCTTACGTGTCTCTATATTCAACCTTGCAAATATGCTCTCAACCGCAGGTATTTTGGGATTAAAATTTTGTCGACTCCGTGGTGCGTTGGCTTCGATCCCGGCCGGGGCAGACATTTATTTGGCAGATAAATGTTTGTACTTTGTTTGGGTGTTTTCTGTGTGTGTCCGCCATCCACAATACAGGAAATCCTAGTGCGGGGTGTGAGTTTAAAATAAAAGGGCTAAAATTATATGTTATCTACGAAATAACAGAACAACGTAAAAACAATTTGACTGCAAACAATAAAACTTAAATCAAATCTATCTATCTATCTAACATAAAAATAGCTACAGGTACAAATGTGGTGATCGTACTTACGGGGACGCAGTGAAGGCCAATAGGGACAAAATCATCCGGCCAGTCAATAAAAAAAATTATGGATTATACCTACTGGTTCTATAGCCAGAAAATTTGCTAGATAACCATTAGTTACTATTATTTAGATAACCTCCTTATGGTAGTTCAATACATTCATACTACCTAACACACAAGCATGTTTTCCTTTCGTAAATAAAACAGACGATGAAAACAAATAACATGTTAGCTACACGGAGACTAACTTTGTCTTCCAGGCACGTCTTTCGCCATGATATGTCAACGAAGAACATACATGCTACGACAGTTTTCTAAGGTGATGGGACGTGTCTTACACAGAGTTATCGCTGACGTAATCTGTCACCTGTAATTTACTCGTAATGAGGACAATGTCAAGGTCCTTCAAATTTCACTGTATGTCTAGAGGAATACATGGCATTGCAATGGCCTTTCCCTTCCGACTACAATTAGGTTAGTGTTAGTTGTGTTTTACACACATCATTATCGCCGAATCGGTATTTTTCGAAGAACGATTCTGCGATGTAAAGGAAATGGTGTACCTACGGATAGCACAATACAAGCATGTATTAAAATTAATATGCGTAACATTAGCAGAAACGATAATGATGCTCGAACCATATTATAATAAAACTAGTAAGTACTCGTACCGGGTACTAAATCTATGCACCGATACGAAAAACACGTTGCCTAAATAAGGTTGCGCAGGATGTTTACTCAAAAAAGTGTGAGTGCCAAATTGCAGTGGAGTTGTGCGGGTGCCGTATTAAAAAACGATTGTTCAGTTTTTGCAGTACTTGAATGGTTTTATTACGGCCTGTTACTTCCTTAAGCTACACTTTTCCATTTAGTTTAACTTCAACGGGATTGTTATCATTAAAGATAATCGACGCAGTAAGGAATGGTAGTCAGTAAGTTGGTCTATAAATTTAGCTCTAGATTGTATTAACAAATTAACAATAATAGATTGACTGGTAGAGAATGCCAATAGGCATTAAGTCCGCATTTCGCAATACCTAGATTTAGGACATGACAATAGAGGTCTAAAAATATTATGTAATTTCATTCCATTTTTAACTATATTCTATTCTTAATACTCCGAAAGAAGCCATGAAGTTTCAAAGCAATAGATGTTTCGATTGGAGAGAGAATCAGTGTAAATTAATAGACTAAATAAAAATGTCATGTAATCTTAAATTCGGCAGGTGTACAACAAACTGGAAGAAATTGAAAGGAAATGTACATATATACATACCAATGCATACTATACTCATACACCCATGCACAAATGTACACAGATGTATGCATACAAAAATACATACTATATAAATATTTATATTATATTGTACTAATGAAACTTACATAATGAAAGAAAATGAATTATCCGACAGATCTGATGATGTAGTTAAGTAATGTTCTCTGGGTAGTTTACTTGGCAGTAATACCCAATGTTTCGCCAATTCGTACACCACAAATTGCGCACGGTTGTTAACTATAGCATAACCGTGGCATAGCCATGAGCAGTTGAGCACGAAGTCGCTGGCTATGTCTGGGGTTTCGTTACCCACCGTATGCCGCCGATAAGATAAGATCGCTAACACGTATGCGTAATGTACCGGCAAAGAAGAGGACTGGGCAGGTACTGCTCTGCTGTATCTTTAAGCTACATTTGTTCTTATCGTGATTGTTTTTGGGTTTCTTATAGTAAAATTCAGGGTACGTCTATACTGGCAGCAACGCTGTATAATTGCCCATATACGGGGATGAATTTTAACGTTTAACAGTCTTATTTAACATATTAACCAACTTATACCTACATGCAGCTCAGATGTTTTACCTTCGAAGTTGGAAGATGAAGAACCGAAATATAGAAGATTCTAAACAGTGAACATTATGTTAATTACAAATAAAGTTAGTAGAGCTGAGTCTAATGTAAGATATTATATAAATGTTGGCAGTGTGAAAAGTTATAAATGGGAGAGTTTGTGAGGATGGATGGATGAATTAATGTTTGATTGTTATAAAATAATGCAAAAACTAGGTACTGAACGGATGTTTACGAAATAATGTGTGAAAGTAGCTTGAACTGAAGAACATAATATCGCAACAATTCATCTGCTATTAGGATATAACTGGTTAAAAGTTCATAAAATTATACACGGGTGGAGTTGCAAAGTCCAATTTATTAATTATGTGATTCGGCAATCTGACAAAATATGTGATGGATGAATGATGATAATATTAAACTGACATACTAGTCGCAAGAAGTGGTTCATTTATTATTACATTTTCTTAAGTATGAATACATACAATCATTAATGATTCAGTACTTTTTTATTCCGACGTGAAGTTTACTTTTTGTGCGATAATTCTGGGCGAGGCAGACTTGCGGGCGTTACAGAGTGAAAACCAGTTTTATGAAGATGCAGGGCTCGGTCCCACACTCTGCAAGACGGACGTCAACGAGCACCGAACGTCTTGGTGAAGAGCGAATCGTCGACATCTTCCTGAATTCGCGTTGAGAATTCACCGAGAGAGCGAGATTAACCAGCTGCAAAATAAAATACGACTCCCAAATACTTATTTATATTGTGCTAACTCAATTTTGGATTAATTTGTCACGCATTTGTGCAATTATTAATTATTACTTGCCTCTCTGGCAGATCGACAATAAAATTTTAAAAAAAATATTAATATCGCGTACCAGAGATTTATCCATATAGCTTTCAAATGCGCCTACAGTCTGCCAACCCGGACTTGGCCAGGATGGTGGCTTATGAAATTCATGTTGAGAGATTATCCGTGCTCAGTAGGAGATTGGTAATCTATCAATAATGATGATGAATAACCAATGTCCTTAATGGTTATTATATTTGATTTTCATTTGTTTACTTCGTATAATCGAGAAATATTTTGCCGCCTTGGGCGCACAGTCAAAACTCTGTGGTTATCTTAAATTATTTTCTACGTCGTGCACGGTGCATGCATGAATTAAACATACAGAAAAGAAAAAAACCTTATAAATACCGTATTATTAACTTTTAGCCTTTGCAGGAATGCTTGAATGTTAGGGTCTCGATTCTAAAATATGGATTTGGTAAGTTTGTATTTAATTAAATAAAGGTAGATGGTAATTGTATTTTTCAAGGTGACTACTTACGAACACAGTTAGATATAGAAGAAATGGCACATTTTATGTATTACTATTATTTTAAAATATTGATTTTAGCCTACGAGTATTTTACAAAGTATCCTAGATGAAATATGCAAAACAGGATTATCTAGTGATCTGTTAATTGACTATGAAAACGGTATCCAATTATTTTGTAGCACTTATACATTACGGTCGAGGTAAGATGAACAAGTGCTTGTATACAATTTAATAGACTTCTAACAAGCAATTCCAACACGCATTTATAAATATTTCATTACCATACCATCAACGTGGAAATACCACTTTTCTAGAAGGAATAACAACATTGAGATATCCTCTTATTTATCTTATTTTATATTTACTCTTATTGCATGATTTTACAACGGGGAGACTTAAAGCTAATGTTACTCAGGAACTTAAGCTTAGTTGCGTTTGCGTAAAACACTATGCCAAAAATATATATCAAAAACTAATTATAATATACTTACATAATATATGTATAGCATATGTATAGTACCCATTAATACATACATGCATAGCAACATACATACATACATTATACAATATTTATTTTCATAGTTGTATTAATTAATATCAAATATTTGTACACCACTTAGTGGTAGAATAAGCGCGCTATTTTATTAAATTTAATTATTGTACACCTTACTCAGACAAATAAAGTAAATTGAATGGAATTGTATTGACTCCAAATAGTTGTCTCGGGGACGGTTTATCGGGTTCTCGGCTTACGAGTATGTTATAATGCAAGTATCGAATTGAATATACGGTCCACTTTGTTAGACGTTACAGGAGTAGGAAATGGTCATGTGGTCAATCTGCTCAGCGAAGAGTAAAACTAAGGATTATACTCTCCAAGTACCATTATCATAATTGATCCTTGATGGATGATGATACCCTTAACTGAGGTCGTGTTTTAACCACCTGCCTATCACTGTGTTGGTACACTCTGAGTATCAACTCGTAACTGGAGGAAACCTAGATAATGTTACACAATTGTGTTTAATAACATAAAACTGAATAAGATACAAATATTTGCTACCTAGTACTGGGATGGCCGTTTCGTCTACACCGAATCTAATCCACAATATTTTCCAAACGATACGCAAGAATTGCTTCACGGAAGCACACGACCGTGGAATGGGTGCGTGGCGGTGGCACCTACCTTCACGGTCAAACCGCTTAAATTCTACCACCAGTTTTTGTTTTTGCCACGTTTTATGTTTTTCTTCTCTATACCGCCCCGATTGTACGATAACAGGAACAACCTAAGCTATTACTGACGGTCTCTAGGCTCGTCACAATCCCAATTTTGTACCATGCCGCCACTGCCTGCACTGCCCTTTCTGCCGTGATGTATTCCCATCTCTCAATCCTTTAACACTACTGAGGCCAATAAGACCAACAGTTGTGCATTCTGAAAATAAAACCTTGGCCATAAACTTGTGGCGTTGAATTCAATCAAATATTATGTACCTATCTATACCTATACGCACCGTAAACGAGTTGTTAAGATTGGATATACCGATTGAATAATTGAGGGCCGCGTCACGAGAGCAACTGGATCGAAATATACGTTTTATTAAAAGGAATTGCAAATCTTATGGCGGTTGTTGAATGTACATTTGTAGGGTGATTTCGGAAAATGCCTTAAGAAGCTTAGGTTGAAATGTTTCAAGTATAGCCATCTTCTATTTTTAAACGCACCAAGTACAGCCTTATTAAAGAGGTTTTTTACTCAGACTAATTAGTAGATCGAGCATGAAATAGTATGAAATAGCCACCGCTGCACCTTCAAACAGGAATTATATACGCCTCTTACAAGTATGCTGGCAATGAACTAAGTACACCTTTCGCACGGAGAAATTGGTGTGAAGGTTGAATTGCCTTCCCTGTAGACTTTAAGGAGGTTCTGTCAGGTGCCCCACACACACAAGGAGACCACATACCTTGCCAAGTGCTTTTCATAGGCTTTATTAGGAAAATGTTCGTTGTGATTTCAAAATAACTTTAGATAATCGCCACTCGTAGCGCACATTTTTTGTTTGCAACATATTGCTTGTCGCACGAAGCGCATTAGCTGCACATTGTGATTGTATTGCATGACCGATTCGTGGCGCGGTTCATAGGTGATTGATCCGTCTCATGGTTGATAAGTTCACCCACTTGCACTGCTCGCCGCCATGTATAGTGCGAACTTGATACATAAGGAAATAACGTCCATTTATGTGCTCGCTCTGTAGAATTCCTGATGTCTATCAGAATACAAGTACAAGTTACTCGTAATAATATAAGTACACGTAATATATCTATATTACGTAATTTATCTATGTACACGTAATATACTATATTACGTGCACTTATATTATTACGAGTAACTTGTACTTATGCGTGGGTATTCTCTTGCGCATAGCCGCAACAATGCAATACATCGACGTAGCTATAAGATGTGGGTGTAGTGTTTAGCCTTTCGTTGAAGCTCGTCTCAAAGAGATTGCGTATATGAACATACGTGAAACCCGTGTTCACCAAATTGGCGAAGATTGGCTGGCTCCCGGACTAAAGCTTAAAACAAAATGAAACGCAATGATTTTTGGTTACACAGAAGAAGCTTGATGTTTTATTGTGATAAGTATACGAACGCAACGTTTCATGGTCGTTTACTAGTACAAGTATTTTAAACTTACGTAAAGGCATATTTGCTAGTACATAGTTCCTAAACTACATTGTTCCTTAATTTAAAGTAAGTAATACGGACACGACGAAATCAGATGAACTCTACACTGTTTAGCATCTTTTTCGTATGCTCTTTGTGACGTGGCATACCCAGTGTCCTACGATCTCCTTCATGTTTGGTACTTATCGCTAATTCGCCGCCAATACGCCTTCCGCTGCCGCTCTAGATTTACCGTCTGTGTCTGTTTAGCTGCGGTGTTGTTGCTTTTATGTAAATTATGATTTTTTACTGAGGACAACAATGGGCAAACGTAATGCCTGGGTATTGGAAAAAAAAATTGGTTTGTATTTTTGGTGCCAGTTTTTTTTAAAGCCGAATAGTCTATGTAGCTTGTAGACATTGTATGAAATCTTTGACATAGTAATTATTTAAAAAAAAAATGGTTACACATTGCGAGCTACTTTGTTTTCCAAGTGTAAAAACTAAACTGTTTTGTTTAAAATAATTTGTATATTGTAGTCGCGAGAACTGCGTTAGTTCGTGCTCACAACAGGGTAGTTAGGGATTGGGATTTTCGGACATAAACGGCGATATGTGTGAGTATATCTTAGTATTATTACTATATATTACCTTTACTTTTATTGATGCATCGGATATTTTCATTAACGAATATAATAGTACTTTAAATACTTTTAAGACTATTGTTTCAACAAGTCATCTGTTTGCCTCTGCCTTGAACATCATAAGACAAATTGATTTTAAAAATAATATATGAATTATTGCTGTTACTAGGCACGTTTCAAGTATATAATTTCATGGAATATGAATTTAATAAGTATTGACTGGTACCACACATTTATAATTCGATATCCGATGGTTTCAGATACGGTCATGGAGGTCTCTTACATCCCTGACCCGCACAAGTCACAAGTCACACTAGCTAGAGAACATTTTGAAAGCAACATAACGATAAACCACCCAAACAAATATTTCTAACATGTTACTATTGTTTTTGTTGTTATTGTCTTAAAGTTGGGACAACAATACTTTACCACTTAAGCGCGAGTACTATTTGTAAATACATCAATAGAGTCGCAATGTTAAAGTATGATTTCCTGATTTTGGGAACAATAAAGCAATGGTTCAATAGGTCCCTCGTATAAAAATAGCTACAATAGAATCAAACGTATTGTTAACAAACTATATATTGTGTACCTAAACCTTCCTCTCCTTCGCTATTATTATTATTCTTATACTGTTTATTACACCATAAAAAATTACAACAGTTTTAAAAAAAGCTTATGACAGATGTACAAAAGGCGGCCTTGTATTGGCTAAGTTATTGTAAAAGTATCTTGATTGGGAATTGTCAAAATTTGCAACCCACCGTACGGTAAGTGGTCGAAGCAATAATGTACCTATTTATCAATAAAAAAAAATAACTTTTATTATAATTTTGTATAATTGAAGTATCAAACAAGCATATGGGTCTGATAGTGAGTGGTTACTGTCACTTATGGACACAAGCAACATCAGAGGAGTCTCCAATGCGAGTCCAATGCGTGCACTGCCAAAACTTCAGAAGGAGGACTCTTATCGAGTAGGACTTAGTAGTCTTAAGCCTAACATTAAAAGTGTTTAATGTTAGGCCATACTAATGCATGAAGCGTATCAACAGGAAAATTTAAAGCAGTACTCGATGACAATACCGCACTTAGTCAATTTAAAAAGAATTGGACCACAGTCCACAACCAGTATTTATAAGAGCAACGTTTTTCCTTGCGCGAGCTGTGACCCGGACGTTCGGAGGTAATACGAGTACCTACATAAGTAATTATTCATTAACTAGACTTCGCTCCCTTCCACGCTTACGTGGTAAGGTTCGATACAAGACATACCAGTCAAACCAGTCAGGATTATCGTTTGCTTGTATTACAACACGTACTGTAGAGAGCTGATGCTGTACCAATACCTCTTTACCTTGGCCAATTTATTAATGGTTAGCTTTTGGGTGGAAAAGTGAAAACCTCATTAAAATCGCTTGTAAGTAATTTTTGTGTTATACTGCTCGTCCAATGACCATGATACAAAATTATTATCTGTGACCAACTCAAAATATAAAAGTGACCCAAAGTTTGCTACTTGCATAAATGAAAAACAAAGGAGACGTCAAATTATAATTATTTTCTGCGACCCGGACGTTCGGACAGTATTTATCGATACATGGCTACTCCACATGTTACGATCGTTAAGAATATTGCAAAAAACAAGGAAGCGATCGAGTAGCAAATAATGCCGCGTATCGGTTCAAGGATTTGGCTCGTCATTCATATAATCAGCTTTTCGCTTCCCCTATTTGTGTTGTATGTGGTGAAAATGTGTTCAAATGTCGAAGTAAACTCAGACCACAAATGTTAACCCTAGAGTCCTTGGTACGTGCAAGCTCGTTGCTTGCATTCGATGCGCGTTGTTGCATCGCTGTCAAAATAAATTCGCACAACAACGGAGGCGTGTATAAAGGTCAATGAGTTCTTAATATGATTCAAGTGACATTTTAAAACATTGACGATGAAAAATAACGTGGCAGGTGATATTTACATTACAAGAGTTACAGTTCCAGATACACTTTGACTCTACTTTGATGGTTTTACATGCCTATAATTCGATGTATTATTTGTCCCTGATCCTTACAACTAATTCCTTATCTTACCGATAAATAAAATTGGAGTGTCAGTGTGATATTTAAATTAAGGTCAATAATTAAATGGAATATGCTATTTCAATTACACCGAAGCACTATCAAACGTTTTTAGGATTTTTGTCTTGTCTCTCTGCCTGCGGTTTTTTGTCGCGAAAAGACTCCGAAACCACTAAACCGTTTTTGATGAAATTTTCAGGGATTGAAGAGGGTAGGGTAGCACATAAATAATAATAATTGATGAGGAAATAAATACTTTAATTTATTATTATTATAGTTTAATAAAGCAATTATACGATACCATAAAACAAATACAAAAACAGTAAAACACTTAATTGTACACCAAGACAAATTGTACTTTTTTTTTATAGCTTAGAAATAACGGTATTTCCAAACAACGTCATGATTAGAGAACTATGAGTTCTCTTTGAAAGAAGAAGAAGAAGAATGTTAAGTATATAAGTAAGTACACAATTAATAGGATTAACAGTACAAGTAAAATCATTCATATTGTTTTCTTTTTATATTAATTTCCTTAAGGTTCGTACCTATTTACGGCACAATAAAACATATGGCAGTATGAGAATAGCATCGAAAATTATCATATTTAGATCGGTTAAGTATGTACCTCGCAGCGTGTGGTGCATATTCTATAAATGGATACATCCAGTCGTTTAAAATATCCTCGAACGCGAACTGCGACAAACTTGCACTTTGAATTTAACTCAATATTATAAAACAACAATAAACATAAAATATTCACGCTTAATACCCCCACACACACATTGTACACACGTACAATACAGAAGTATAGATATTATATATTTAATAGCCCCAATGAATTACCACGTCAAGAAAAATAATAATATAATAGTCATGAATGCTGTGACTCATGCACTCTTGCAATTCTAAAATAGCGTTTGTTAGAAACACTCGCAGTCCATGACTCGGGTCGCGTAATCACTTTTTTATGGTACAGATAGATAGAATACACTTTATTGTACACACGAAGTAATTACAGCAACATCAACACTATCCACAAAATA